>NW_021011519.1:0-162021 GCF_003987935.1 Bombyx mandarina | reverse complement strand
CTGCCCCACCCTTCAAACCGAAACGCATTACTGCTTCACGGCAGAAATAGGCAGGGTGGTGGTACCTACCCGCGCGGACTCACAATAGGTCCTACCACCAGTAATTACGCAAATTATAATTTTGCGGGTTTGATTTTTATTACACGATGTTATTCCTTCACCGTGGAAGTCAATCGTGAACATTTGTTGAGTACGTATTTCATTAGAAAAATTGGTACCCCCGCCTGAGATTCGAACACCGGTGCATCGCTCCACACGAATGCACCGGACGTCTTATCGCTTAGGCCACGACGAGGTATCTAAAAATACCTAAAAATCTCCAGTATAAGACAACTGTACACTTCTTCACAATTTGCCTTCTTATTTTGAACGAGGCCATTTTTCAAGTACAATGAAATATGAGTCCAAATCAAATTGAACTGTTCTGAAATTTGACATTTAATTTTAGTTTACATGGTAACGATTCAAATATCATATCTTTTTTTTTATTTTTTTTTTGTTGCTTATATGAGTGGACGAGCTCACAGCCCACCTGGTGTTAAGTGGTTACTGGAGCCCATAGACATCTACAACGTAAATGCGCCACCCACCTTGAGATATAAGTTCTAAGGTCTCAATTATAGTTACAACGGCTGCCCCACCCTTCAAACCGAAACGCATTACTGCTTCACGGCAGAAATAGGCAGGGTGGTGGTACCTACCCGTGCGGACTCACAAGAGGTCCTACCACCTATCTTTAAAATATTATCATGAAAAAAACCTCTTCAAATTCTTCTACATTTTCTCTTTCATTAATTTTTAATTCCATCTGCATTTTAGGAGTATTAAGAAATATTTAAAAGATTCTGAAGGTTTTCTATAGATAATAGAGACAAAAAAATCCTCATAATCTTCTAAATATTTTTTAATGCTCCTAAAATGCAGATGCTAATAAAGAAAGAAAATTCAATGTAGCATCTAACTGAACGCATTCACTACATGTAATTAAATTGATAGCATCAGATGCTTCGTTTTCATTAAAATCTCAACTTTTAATGAACCTAGACTGTCTAGCTCGTTACTGAATTTTTTTAATGCCTATCTTGTTACGACTCACTCTTCATTTGATTAAAGTAACTTGGAGATCTGTTAGTTAATTTATTTAAATAATTAATCAATTTAAAACTTGCTTAAATGGATTTCACTTTTTTTTTTTTTTTTTTTTTTTTTCGGGTAGCGGGCCGAACGTCCTACGAGGTCCCCGCGCAAAAGGGGCGCGCGGGGTATGTGAGACTCAACGGTCTGCATGGTGTTGTGAGCAGACCGCGGGCCCAAGGATTTTAGGACCCACCCACTAAACGACTCCCCTGCACTCTTACACCCGACGTCCGATCCCCTCGGAGGTCAGAACCCGGATGAGGTAGGGGGGCTACCGCGGTCAACACTACAACCAGACGGCGCGGCTCACCCCAAGGACGCCCAGCCGACGGAGCCTTCGAGGCGAATCGAAGGCTCTGAAACGTCGGCCGTCTCGGTACGGCAGCCCGTCGGGCCGCCCAGACGGTGCCGCTGGTGTCCCGGAATACCCCGCTGGACCAGAACCAGCCTGCCGGGTCNTTACTATAGATATAGATTAGTATAGATTATTTCATATTAATCCTGCAACTTCATTTTAGACCTAAGACAAGAAAACAATAATGTATACATTGTATAAAATTCTAAGTTTATTTAAGATCGAGAAATGCATTTGTTTACCTTGAAAACTTGCAAATGTGTCAAAGGCGTATAAACGCATTAGTTTACCTTGAAAATTTGCACATGTATCAGACTGATAGATAACACAGGAATTTTATTAACTTTTTTCGATTTCCTGATAAAAATCTCGAGTATGAACAACAAAAAACAATCGGATGTGACAATTAAATCGTGTTTTATTTAAATTTAAGCCTTGCACTTTGCTTTTACAACCAGTAAGCGTGAAATAAATAAATAAATCTTCTATTAAATGTAACATGAATACACGAGATTAATATAAAATAATCTATACTACTACTAATCTATATCTATACTACTTAATATTATAAATGCGAAGGGAACTTTGTATGTCTGTGTGTTATGCAATCACGCCTAAGCTACTAAACCGATTTAAATGAAATATAGTTCAGAAGTAGTCTAGAGCCTGAGAAACTTTAACACTCACAGGTGCCTTTTTAATGCGAAAAAAGGACTGTAAGAGGTTGAAATAGGCGATGAAAGTTTGTATGAAATTTATGTCATTTTTAAAGCGTTGCACCGCCGCGCCGTGGCGCGCGGCTTGTCGGGGCGTGACGCGCGGCGTGATGCGACGTGACGTGCGGCTTGACACGGCGTGACGCGCGGCGTGACGTAAGTGGGGGAATATACCTTTTTTTTTTTTTCGGGTAGCGGGCCGAACGTCCTACGAGGTCCCCGCGCAAAAGGGGCGCGCGGGGTATGTGAGACTCAACGGTCTGCATGGTGTTGTGAGCAGACCGCGGGCCCAAGGATTTTAGGACCCACCCACTAAACGACTCCCCTGCACTCTTACACCCGACGTCCGATCCCCTCGGAGGTCAGAACCCGGATGAGGTAGGGGGGCTACCGCGGTCAACACTACAACCAGACGGCGTGGCTCACCCCAAGGACGCCCAGCCGACGGAAATGGATTTCACATAACATAGCCTTTTTTACCTACACACTTAACTCACACAAGAAGATAATACTTTTTCCTTTATCCGTAACATCATACCCGATCGTAAGCTAATGATATTAAGACAGGAATAATAATTAAAATTAGCATTCGAAGATGTGATTAAAAATGAGACGCATAATAAGCATGGCATGGTCAAATGTATTCGTCTCCAGTATTGCGTCAATGTCGCGATTCAAATAACGCCTGCAATTATTTATTTCTTAGTAGCACGTAGCTAATAGACGTCTAGAAGGAACTTCTCATCAAAGATAAACACGGTGATGTAGCTGTAAAAATATAGCTGTGTGAGATAGAATTGAAATTGGAGCTACAAAAAATCCTGGTTAACTTCATTTAGTGGTAGGCCGGGGCTTGGCTCTGCCCCTGGAATTCTTACTGGTGGTAGGACCTCTTGTGAGTTTGCACGGGTAGGTACCGCCGCTCTGCCTATTTCTGCCGTGAAGCAGTAATGTGTTTCGGTTTGAAGGGTAAGGCAGCCGTTGTAACTATACTGAGATCTTAGAACTTATATCTCAAGGTGGGTGGCGCATTTACATTGTAGATGTCTATGGGCTCCAGTAACCACTTAACACCAGGTGGGCTGTGAGCTCGTCCACCCATCTAAGCAATAAAAAAATTGCTGAAGTCCATGAGTGACGGTAACCACTGACCATCAGGTGGGCCGTGTGCTCGCCTGCCTACACAGGCAATAAGAAAAAATTGTCTTGAGTGTTTTGAGCGCTTCTCTTTAACATGATTTCGTTTATTTAATTTATCTGATAACAATGACTACATTTTTTTATTAAAAATTTAATGTACCTGTGTATAATGAAATTCAATAGAACCGCTTAAAATCCTAAAGATATGCAACAAATATCAAGAGAAGTTCATATGTTTTTGTGTACAATGTGGCTATGCAAACAAATTTTCAACTGTTTAAATATTTCAGCATATATTTTAATGGCTCGAGCAGGTAAATTTTCAGTTAAAACTTCAGAGTGATTCCATAGTTTAACTTTATCTTAGTCTCGTAATATTTTTTGGGACATTATTTTAAGGTAAATTTATTTTATTACTAACTAAAGATTAATTATTATTTTTTTATGCTACATGCTAAAAGTGAAAACGTTAGACCAGATATCCTTAGAAAGCATTTATTTCCTGATACTTTAATAGACTTTTATGTTGATTCTAACAATAGATAAATAATAGTTTAAAAAAAACTAACAAAATACGCTTTTATAGAAAATCCAACTAAAAAATAGAAAATGAATTAAAAATAGTGTAAGAAAAAAAATTTTTTGCAAAAAAAGTGTGGGGTACTTTTCAGAATATTATCAAAATAACCCTTCTACTCATATGTATCTGTTCATAAAATATTTATAACTTGATACCATGCACCTCACTCTTTTTTACAATAAAATCATTTTTTCTTGCATTATTTTTAATTAAAATTTATATTTTTTAGTTTTAGGATTTTCTATAAAAGCGCATTTTGTTTTTTTTTTAGACTATTATTTCTTTTGTTGTGTTGGCTATTATTGCTTTTTAGTTGAATTGCAATTTTTCAATAATTTTTTGTTAAGAAATAGTCATCGGTCCTTAATAAAAGTATACCAAATTTCGAGTTAATCCGACGTTTTGAAGTGGGTCAAAATCATGTTCAAAGATTCCGTTACATACTCTTGTATGTACAATACAGTCATACGTCTGAAGCTAATAAAAGCGTATTAAAAACTTCATTCAAGTGATTGGGCTCTCGTGCGAATCTATGGGCCCGAAGTCAAAGACTTTAGCTCTGCTAATCATTAAAGGCACAGCCAGGCGCCATATTCCTGTTTATTTCTCTATCTACGTCTGTTTATTGTTAGGTATTTAGGTATTCTCTTAGTATTACACTAATACTCATCGGCTTTCAAAATCAACTCGAGAACGGCTGAACCGATTTGGCTAATTTTGGTCTTGAATTATTTGTGGAAGTCCAGAGAAGGTTTAAAAGGTAGATAAATATGAAAATGCTCGGAATTAAATAAAAATAACAATTTTGTTTTCCCTTTGATTTCCCTCGTCGGACGTAATCCTTTTGTTTATCGATTGATGCACTACGAAGTCTGCCGGGTCAGCTAGTATACTATAAAAATAAAAAAGCCAAAAGTAAAGCCATAAAAGTAATTTTAATAAAACAATTGCAGCAGAATTATTAAATTTTTATATAAAGCAAGGTAAGACTTAAATTAGTTATGCACATTTAGAATAGAAAAAACATATATCTTCTTCTTCTTCCTAGCGTTTTCCCGGTTTAGTTCCAATGTTCGCCTATTTAAGCTCCTTCACTTTGCCCGGTCTTTGGCATCCTTCTGGGTGAGGTTATTCTCCTCCATATCCGCCCTTACCACATACATTTTCAATAATCAGTGAAATAAATGATTTAACGAATTCTCGAACGTGAGGCGAATTTTGAAGTCGACGTGGTCTAAAGGATAAGACGTCCGGTGCATTCATATCTAGCGATGTACCTACCGGTGTTCGAATCCCGCAGGCGGATACCAATTTTTCTAATGAAATACTTAGTTAACAAATTTAATGTTCATTATTGACTTCCACGGTGAAGGAATAACATCGTGTAGTAAAAATCAAACCCGCAAAATTATAATTTGCGTAATTACTGGTGGTAGGACCTCTTGAGAGTCCGCACGGGTAGGTACCACCACCCTGTCTATTTCTGCCGTGAAGTAGTAATGCGTTTCGTTTGAAGGGTGGGGCAGCCGTTGTATCTATACTATGAGACCTTTAGAACTTACATCTCAAGGTAGGTGGCGGCATTAACGTTGTAGATATCTATGGGCTCCGGTAACCGCTAAACACCAGGTGAGCCGTGAGCTAGTCCACCCACCTCAGCAATAAGAAAAAAGCTCTCAGCTCTCATGCTCGAGGAGATACCAATTATTTGAGGTCTATGTTACATGCAAACAGTTTGTGAACAGTTTAACTACATAAATTATGTTTAATTTGAAATATGTTTTTTGTAAATAACGGTAATCGTTCACCGTCAGATAGGTCGTATGCTTGTCTATCTACAAGGACAATAAAAACTTAGTGAACGAAAGCAAAGAGCAACACACGGATAACCTATTCAGTCAACGATTAAATAAAAGGCCCCGCAGTAGTCGAAATTCGACTATATCATTAATTGGAATTGTAAGTTTCTACACTATTATGATTGTATTTTATACTTCTATAATCACAAATTTCGCCAAAACTACACTATAAAAAATATTAACAAAGACAAACAATATTTAATCTATTCTCAATTTGACCACAGACGTCAAGAAAAAAAGTTTGTCAATAAATAGTATACATGCGTGTGTGCGTCAAATACATGGTATGTAGTGTGTGTAATGTTTTCTTTATTGTATTAACGTATCGTTTATGCATTATTTAAAAAAAAATAGCATTGTGCACTGCTTCTCTATGTTCTCTATAAGCGTGGAAAATTTCTAGACTCCTCCGTCCGCGCAATTTTCGTATAAAGGGATACAAAGTTTTTGCTTCACGTGTTAATATATAGATTTCATTAACAACGGGCCGCGTGTGCGATGACAATCAACTAAAACAATGAGCAACATTTACCGTCAGATGTGATGGACGACCCTAATAATACTGTGTCAGTTGCGCTCTTAAATTAACAACATGTCACGTGGCTTATGTTCACGTTTCGCCACGTTATTTCGCCAATTGGAAAACTACATTCGCTATGAAATAATAACGTCGGATGATATAAATTTAATATGTAAAAAAATAATAGTTAAAAAAATCTAAACAATAGAAACTAAAAAATAGAAAATGAATTTTAATGAATTTGAATTAAAAATAGTGTAAGAAATAATGATTTTATTGTAAAAAAAAGCGCGGGGTGCATGGTATCAGTAATTATAAATATTTTATGAACAGATATGAGTAGTAGGGTTATTTTGATAATATCCTGAAAAGCCATCCCTACTAATATATAAATGTAAATGTAAGTTTGTTTGTTACGCTTTCACGCGAAAACTACTCAACCGATCATCATGAAACTTTGTACACATATTCTTGTAGGTATTAAAAGTAACATAGGATACTTTTTATTAAGAAAAAAAAAAAGTTTTTTTTACGAAAAATTAAAAAAATTGTTTGTCAAAAAATCTCAAAATCTAGCTTCTTCAACGCCATCTACCGGTTCAGTAATGAAGTTCCAATCCTGAGTGCTGTAAATGAGGTCGCGGGTAAAATTTTGCGTTATGCCAAAGTAACTAGTCCACGCGGACGAAGTCGCGGGCAAAAGCTAGTATATAATAAATACCTTTATTTTAATATTGAATTGTCATCGGTCCTTAATAAGTATACCAAATTTTGAGTTAATCCGACGTTTTAAAGGGTGTCAAAATCATGTCAAAAGATCTGTTTCATACTAACATACATTCGCTAATAAAAGCGATTTAATAAAAACAATTAAAAAACACTATTTTATAGAAAATCTAAATTAAAGGAAGCGGTACGAAATTCGGGACTTGCTCTTTTTAAATGCTTATGCGACTGTACCGATGTTCGAATCCATAGAGATGTATCAAATTTCCTAATGAAATACACACTTATCTTATCATTTTCACGAAATACCTCTACGGTTAAGGAATAAAATCGTGAAATAAAAAACAAATCCAAAAAACATATAATCGGCGTGATAACCATATAATGAAACATAGACCTAGAGTCGCAAGATGAGTGGCGGCATTTACATCTAACTCATAAGTCGCAAGATGGGTGGCGGCATTTACTATCTAACTCCGGTAACCATTTAACGCCAGGCGAGCCATGAGCTATTTTTTTTTTATTGCCCTTGTAGGCAGACGAGCATACGGCCCACCTGATGGTGAGTGGTTACCGTCGCCCATGGACTTCAGCAATGCCAGGGGCAGAGCCAAGCCGCTGCCTAGCTAATGATAATTTACGCAATTATTTCAACGAACTACTTGCTATAGCTGTTGCCATCTAGAGTTCCGACCGCTAGGTCATGATAAGAAAGTCACAATAGACTAAATTTACGATCATAAGTATTTTGTTTACTGTTCGTCTTCACTACATTGTCGGTTATATGCCAAGTGTGAACCACGTTGAGTAACTTGAATTTCATTAAATATTTTTTTCAAATTTTATAATGAAAGACCCTGTGGCGCAGTAATTCGCGCTCCTGGCTGTTGGTTACTGAGGGTCGTGAATTCTACTCCCGCATCGGGCAAACTTTTTTGTGCAACAAGTTGTTCTTTGCTTTGAATAAGCATTTAATATTTTTAGTACATGTCTTTAGTTCTCATAGTACATAATAGGTCCTAGTTTGAGACTTAACGACCGTGTGTAGTTTATTTATTTGTTACACTCTGAAATCATCAAAATTAACATTGAATTGTGAATTGTGACTTGAAACTTAAGTATGATGAGACCTGTTACTTTGTTATAACAATATGTCGTATTTATTTGCCAACTTACCCAAGAAGGGTTCACGTCCAACCAGCGGGCCAGTCGTGTAAATTCATGCCAAGTCTCCTATACAGTATGATAAGAGGCATGCTGCGCCGACCCCACATACTGTGGGATAAGGGAAAGGAGGAGAAGACTCCTTTATTTGCCAACATTATCTCTTAGCGAGTAGGAAAGTCCACAGCTTATGAAGCCTAGGTACGTCATCTTAACTGACGTTTTGTACCAGCGAGCATTATTAGTTTTGTTACATGCGTGTTATGTTTATATTCATTTAGTTTGCTTTGTAAAATTGGTATTTCTATACCACGGCTACTTCTTCACGTCAGATCTGTTTTGAAAATATTATACAAATCAGTGAATTGCAAGTGGCTGAAGGCTAGTACAACCAGCCACTTGAAGCTCATCTAGTCAAAAGAGAAATTTTACGATAGTATATTTAATGTTTTACTAATATTAAATAGGAAGCTGTGGATGTGAACCTTAAAATTTAATCAATTTTCAGGCTACCTAATTAAAATTGGAAACCGTAGGACTGACAATAGATTCAGGCAAAAGTCGCTAAGATAACTTAGCTAAGCACTAAAAAGTTTCCGTAGGATAACCCATTCTAACCGGCGCCATCTAGGCGGGCTCCGGATATCCTGCCGACCGAGAGGGCTGGTGGTCGTGGCGCCGACGACCGCTGTTCCGGCGTTCCGAGGGGGAGGGTGATGGGAGAGATGTGCTCCGCACTAAACGCTTCACTTTCCCCCCTTTGCCTTTTCATGAGTTCTGTCTCATGCGAGGTTCGGATGCGGGTTGTTGAGCGACAGGAGGTTTTAGTCAGTTCGACTCCGACATGCTCCGCCCTCCATCCCCAGGGGAGGGCGGAAGTCCGGCGATTTCCTCCTGACCAAAAAAAAAAGTACTAAAAAGTACATTTGAAATTTCATTTCGTAATGGGTTAATTATTGTAAAAATAAGATACCTATTTGACATATGGTTATTAATGTCCACAAAAAATTTTTGCAATCATAATCTGTTAAGCTGCCGGATTAGAATATGGCTGAGATTGCTGAAGTCATTAATATTATCCACATATTATTATGAATCTTTATCCACATTATCGACCATTATCCATATCGCTTTAAGTATTTACATTTTTCTCGCCGGATCTTCTCAGAGGGTCGCGATTCCGATCCGGTGCACTGCTCTTGCTAGGATCAGTTGTAGCAATTTTCTAAGGTTGAGCCCGCGAGCTCACTTACCGGTCCGCGCATAGTTGGAATAGACCCTTGGCCTCCCAACGATTAGGTAGGAAAAATCTATCACGCGCAACGTTCATTGGATTAAATTCAAATTATTTTCATGGGACATTTAACGTAACCATTCTAAAATAGCCCATGAACTTCTCACTATTCCATCCGTACTTAAAGTCAACTCTATTCACTTTTATGCAATAGTGAGTCACGAGTTCTTATTTCGAGAAGCCGAATTTCTTGAAATCTCATATAATCGGCAACGATAAAATTAATAACAAACAGTTGAGTGTATCTTGTATGACACCGTCCTTTTTTACACGATAAGGACGCGCACAAAATCTTTTGAAAACTCACGCCCGACTCGAGCAAAAGTTTGTGATTGTTCATAGTGAAGTTTTGTGTGAACAACGCCTACGATGTAAATCGCGTCTAGGCAATTTCGTATGTAATTTCTGGAGTTGAATAGTCTTGAGAATTTTATTGGTTGAAAGCAAAGCGGCAATAAGTTAACTTGGCTCATGAATCACCACTCTGTATCCTAGTGAGCATTTGGTTCTCATTTGAAACCGTATCTCGTTCCAACGCGAAACAATCAAGTATAGGACACTCATCGCTTAGAACCAATTAATATTTTGATCTCAGGTCTCAAGGTTTTTACTGGTGGTAGGACCTCTTGTGAGTCCGCACGGGTAGGTACCACCGCCCCGCCTATTTCTGCCGTGAAGCAGTAATGCGTTTCGTTTTGAAGGGTGGGGCAGCCGTTGTAACTATACTGAGACCTTAGAACTTATATCTCGATGTGTGGCGCATTTACGTTGTAGATGTCTATGGGTTCCAGTAACCACTTAACACCAGGTGGGCTGTGAGCTCGTCCAACCATCTAAGCTACAAAAAAAAAAAGGTGACTGTTATGTTGTGGTGAATCTCCCTTACGATATTTTGAAGATAACCTTCCATATATATAAAGTTCCGAACGGGTCGAGCCCACTGATCTTCTCGCCTAACCTTCTCAGTGAGACGCGTTTCCGATCCGGTGCTAGATTCTGCGAAGCACTGCTCTTGGCTAGTGTTAGCAACGTCACTAGGTTAGAGCCCTGTAAGCTCACCTACTCGTTCGGTGAATCTAGTATGACTCCTTATGAAAAAGAAATAAAAAAACGAACCGACGTGGCGGTGGTCTACCGAGCAATATAACCCGCTCGGTGGAAGATCCTCCTTACGTCGTAATTCCTCCAATGCTTAGAGCAAATGGGTTTCACTCATGAAGACAACATATGGGATATTTCCAGTCAGTTCGCAATTTAACACAAAATTTGATAGATGAATAAATATATAAATTTGTTTTTCTGATTTCAAATGCTTATCGTAAGAATAATTAATTAGCTTAAGACGTAATAGTGACTAAAATTAATCAAGTAAAGTGTAGCGCGCCTGTTCTTGGAGTTTACATAATGGTGAGTATTCGTCTTCTTTATATAATGCTATTAAGACATAGAACTCTTGTCTCGCATCAGGAGAACCGCGAGCTTGTTCACCAATCTATAGGTAGGTAACTATAGATTGGTGAACAAGCTGTAACTATACTTGAGACTTATATCTCACGGTGGGTGGCGCATTTACGTTGTGGATGTCTATGGGCTCCAGTAACCACTTAACGCCAGGTGGGCTGTGAGCTCGTCCACCAATCTAAGCAAAAAAAAAAAAAAGGTTTGATTGTTTTTGTGATGTTTTTTTTTGTGTGTTATTATCCCAAATTCATAAGACGACGCACTATTAAATTGCATTCATCAAACAATTTACCGAACCATAAATTTATCTGCTTACCTCAAATTGAAAGGTAATTAGATTGATATTACAACCATAATTACCCCACTTCTGGACTGTTCCAAACTCTTTAATACATTCATCAGGGCGTTACATGGACATTTCGAAAACGCAATCATCACACAAAGGACTTCTCGTCGACGATAACTGCCAAATGAACTCAACATCATAACGCGACAAGCAAAACTATCGCTCCTAACGCGTACGCCTAAGACGCATTTTCGCGTATAAATTTTTTGGCATATTTCCCGTTTCGTCACCAAACAACGGTAATGACAGTAATAAATCATACGGATCGTTAGGCGCGTTCCCCCAGTCCCGGGTTCGATTCCCGACCGAAATGGCATCATCTGTCAATGTGTAGAAGCGACTTGACTGGCTAATGGAGTAACCGTGTTTTGTTTGAGCACAATCGAACAAATAGAGGACGTGTGATTTGTTTTTTTTCTTCTAATATAGTTGATGTTAAGGTACGCGGATTGGCCCGGACATTCACGTTGGGACCACGAGCGCTCATGGATTTTTTATACACGTTGTCATCTTGTCAAATTACCTTAATTATCTTGAGTGTGGCCCGGAGTGGCCGGTTTACTAGTAAATCTGCGAAACAACATAAAGTGAACACCATCATCCATTTTGAGACATGAGGTCGATGTATTTATTGCACCGCGCAATAATAACCGCGGAGCCCTTCAAAACATGACCCACATTCTTCAAACACATGATTGCTTCGGGGCTTAAATAGGATGGCTATACCTAACCTATAGGAGCTCTGAATACCTACTATTATACCGCAATCTAACCACTACCTTCGTCGCCTTTTGATGTCACCGTGTGCGTGTGCTGGCCTATTCGAAGCCCATACTACACTACCAGATTATTCAATACTTATTACAAGACTTGGGTAATTAAGCCCTGAGTGAGTAAATTTTGTAGACACATGAATACTGTAAACAGATAGCGCTTTATCTGTATTGTTTTGCTTCCGGGGAAGCAGAGACACTTTGAGGTTTCGGTGAATTATTCTCTCTTTCTCTCTCTCTCTCCTAAATATTTTTCTCTTCTTGCCCTAATCCCATTATGTGGCGTCGATGCAGCGTGTCATTTTTTTTCCATTCAGGCCTATCATAGATCATCTCCATACTCATACCCTTCTCCGGATATCTTCTTTCACAAACTCCATCCAAGTCTTTTTTGGATGCCCCGTCCCAAATTACCGTCTACTTTCTTACCCAGAGACTTTATGGCCACCTGATCATCCTTTCTTCGTATAGCATGCCCATACCGTTAAAACCCTCAACTCTTTATTTTCTCCGTCACTAGCGCTGCTTTCGATTTTTCCCTATACTCATTCCCATGAGTATATTATTCACATTAATTTAAATGAATATTTTTAATAATAAAAATTTTCGGCACCTATGTGCGATGCATACAGTATGCGAAATAAAATTAGGTCTATTTATTTTTATTTGAGAAACTAATAAATAGTACAATAGATCCACATATTATATTAAAGATAGGCAAACAAACACAAAAAAATCCACCATTANCCCTATACTCATTCCCATGAGTATATTATTCACATTAATTTAAATGAATATTTTTAATAATAAAAATTTTCGGCACCTATGTGCGATGCATACAGTATGCGAAATAAAATTAGGTCTATTTATTTTTATTTGAGAAACTAATAAATAGTACAATAGATCCACATATTATATTAAAGATAGGCAAACAAACACAAAAAAATCCACCATTAACAACGAATGATTGAATGAACTAAAATGGCTGAAATTAATAACTTAAAATTTTAAATAGGAAATTAAAACAATATAAAATTTATATTAATACTAGACCTAAATCATCGTACGAAAAATTCAAAAATAGCATCTCTATAATTATCAAGTCATAATATACAGTAAAAGATGTCCACATTAATGGAGTTTGTATCATGTACCCAAATTTTTTTTTCCCCTACCTATTCTAGTAACTTCGAGGGGTTATTCTAGATTCAGTGAACTAGTAGTAGGTGAGCTCGCGGGGCTCAAACCTGACGTTGTTGCTAACACGAACCCTAGAAGAGCCGTGCTTCGCAGAATCTACCACGGGATCGGAATGCGACCCACTGAGAAGATCCGGCGAATAACTCAGTGGGCTGTGTCTGTGGGTTAATTTACTCGCCGAGCCCTTCATCGCAAGTGACGGGTTCGACGAGAATGATGACTGGTTACCCAAACACTTTTTATGGGGTTATTCTTGATTCACCGAGCTAGTAGATGAGCTCACGGGGCTCACTAGCCCTAGCAAGAGCAGTGCTTCGCAGAAAACCCAACATGATACACGGAAAAATGTATGAATGTATATCGACGCTTGAAAGGCAAAGGACTAATTTAAAGTTGAAATACCTGAAAAAAATATATTTTAACGAATCTAGCTTTAGTAGAATCTAGCTAGTAGCTGTAGGATTGCAATTATTTTAATAGACCCAGAAATATATATATTTTTTTGCGCATCGAATATGGTTTATTTATGCGTATCATTTATGTACAGAGCAGTTATTGTCGCTTAGTCACGTTCGCCTTTCAAGCATCGATATTAAGTATATTGTATATAATGTATAATGTGGTGTAAAATGTATTTATATAGCGTTAAAACATAATTCAGTCTGCCGATCTGTCTCGTACGTTTTTTGAAACACATTCTGATCTTACGTTTCTCGTCACCTGAACTATAAAGGTTTTCTATGCGATCATAAATAAACGAACATTAGTAAACCTATTAGTAATAATAATAAACTTTAACTTTCAAAACACAGTAGGCTAACACCCTAAAGCTTAGAAATGCTTTTTTAACCGCCGATTCTACGATACGATTTATCGTGTGACCTAAAATAAAATCGGTCGTAAACGTGTCAGTGTTTGTATTCTAAAAGATTTGCATCATTGGAGCTCAAAGTTAGTTTTAGATTTAATAAATTTGACGCTTAAGAATAAAAAACACACATTTTAAAGTTTTCTTCAAAAATATCGTTAAAGATATATGTATAACAATACCCCTTTTTAAAGAAAATCGATTGTCTATATAGTCGGTTTACTGACGATAGTTGAACGTAACAACGTCATAAGAAAATACTGATGGAATGGTTTTTTACTCGTCATGAAATAGTTCTGTTAGCTTATTGTTATAGTTTTGTCAATTATAGCATAACCTACAATCGCTGCACTAGCGGACCGATGCTATTTATTTTAATGATGAAAGCACGAATATTCGACAATATATCACTGAACATATATTTCATATCGAAAGAATCATTACCTTTATCGCCGCAATTATCGTTGCTATAAACAATTGACGAGCGTTACCATGCGGCGTTACCTCAGAGCGAGGTAACGCCGCATGAGTCATGTTTTTTTCGTGTGTGCAGCCGGCTCCACCGAATTATAAGACGTTGTCACGTCAAAAAATTTTATGACGCTTATATCGAATTATGCAAATTAAACATACCATTATATCAACGCCTAGTTAAGATTTGGTGTTGCCAAAATCGTTTAGTGTAAATGCCATCGAGCATTCGAAACGTCATCTCAAATGTCATCACGCGGCGACAACCGACGAAATGGCGCGTCGTATCCCCATCAATTATGATGTGTCGGTTTTTTTTTGTGTCCGTCCCGGGAGTAGTGAGGGTTGCTCATTGGTTTCCGGTGTTCGAATCAAAATAGTTTTGTATTTTAAGCGAGCTTGTTTACAAACGTGATTTAAATCCAACTTGCTCTCTTTTTTTTTTAAGGGATTTTATGACCTGGTAACTGAGACCTTTAAGTCATGTCTTATTTTAATTTATATTCGTATTTTTATGAAAAATGATATTATGGAGTGAAATGAAATAAAGATGATTAATTTGAGACATTAATCAACTGGGATGAAATTAAATGAAATGAGATGATATGGGATGAAATATATTCTCAGTAAAATGGTAGTCATTTACTAAGATTTTTTAGTGGACTTTTTGGAGGATCCCGAGAAGTTACGTCCAGCGGCTTTGTTTCATTTTCCCACATTTGTGCACTTTCACAGATATTAAACAGTTAATAAACCACCATTATTACACATTTAAACCCGAAGAAACACTAAATAGACAAAATAAAATAAATCACACAACTTCACTCCTCGCGTTCCCGCCAAAAAGTCCCCAACTTGCTCTCGGTGTATTATTGTTACAGATTAACATTTGTATACAAACGTTCGTTGTTGAAAACTTTAGCTGGGTAGGTATAAAACATAGTATAAACATAAAACACGGTTCAACAAAACTATTGTATTTCATTACTGGCTTAAACTGCTCTGTGGACAATGGCGGCGTCCACACGCACTGAATTTCATAGTTACAAATCGCACTAACAATTTTGTCGGGATATATATTCAAAGATAAGACTTTTATTTAGTTCTTAATGTATATATGTATATATTTTGGATACATATATTTATTATTAAATACTGGCTAAGAAATTTCTGACAAATTTATTTAAGCTTAAAGGTGAGTAGTCGGTTTGTGTGCCCAGTCTAAAATTCCTTTGAAAACTATCTTCTATGTTTCTCCAGCCCACACGCGTCCACTGCTTGATATAGGCCTCCCCCAAACATCGCCACAAAGATTGGTCCTGGGTTGCTTGCATTCACCGGATCCCCGCGAACCTCAATAGGTCATAAGTCCACCTTGTGGAAAGCTTACCCAAGTTACGTCTTTTGGTACATCCACATCTATTCGAAATAGCGGTAAAACCAAACCGTTCTCTGTAATTTTTTTAAAAGAGCTTCGTTTTTTTATTGCTTACATGTGTGGACGAGCTCACAGTCCGCTTGGTGTTAATTGGTTACTGGAACCCATAGACACCCGTAGACAGAAACGCATTACTCCTACACGGCGGAAATAAGCAGGTTAGGGCCTACACGTGCGGACTCATAAGAGGCCCTACCACCGGTAATTACGCAAATTATAATTTTGCGGGTTTGTAATTATTATTTTGTGGGTTTTCGTTTTTAATTTTACTGTTGTTATTGTGCCCTTAAAGTTTTCCCTGAATGATTACCCAGGCAGTAATCGAAGTAACTCTAAACAATTTTAACGAAACTAATTAGTAACCGAACCCAACTAAATATTCAAACGAAAATACCGAGTGAAGGAAGTCACAAACTTTCACGTAATTACCCACGGCCGTCGGTTTATTATTCTGTAAATGTGACAAGAACGCGAAAAAAAATTATTCTCGAATCATTAACGTGTTGTCTTAGTCATAAGAGGAGCGGAAAGCATTGATAAAATGACAAAATTCACAGAAATATTGATTTTTTTTCACATCAATATCGCACGTCGTCAGTATGTATATCTCACAATTCAATAGCCCCAATATGTGAGTGTTGGGACCCGGCGATTCAACTCAACCAAAGAAAAGGCATGCTGTCCTTTGACTTCTACAATGTACCTACAAATAGCATTGTGTTATAAAGTTTCTGAATTTAATTCTTATAAATATATGTGATTAACACGTAAGGCGTAAGCGTGGGTACCAATATCCTGTTTGTTATTGCCACGGAGTAGTTATGGGTTCTGAATGGCTCCGAAGGGTTTTTAGATTCCAATATTATTCACATTGCGATGTATACTCGTCAAAAGAAACTGAAAACGATAATGTTTTTTTATTGTTTTTTTATTCTATATATGCCTAGACAGCCCACTTGGTGTTAAATGGTTACCATACCCTATAGACATCTACAACGCAAATGCCGCCAGCCACCTTGAAATATACGTTCTAAGGTCTCAGTATAGTCACAACAGCTGCCCCACCCTTTAAACCGAAACACATTACTGCTTCACGGCAGAAATGGGCAGGGTGGTGGTAATGAAAACTATATCATCATTAAAAGTGTAATTACTTAATTTATTGCAGCGAAAATGGTACAAAGTCAGACGTATAACGGATTGGCTGTAACCGAAATAGAAAATTCTAGTCTAGAACATGATAGTGCCAAACCTTCAGTGGTCGGACCTAGGGAATATGAAATCGTCTATAGGAATATATTCATACATATTTATCTACACGTTACAGCATTTTATGGCCTATATCTTTGTTGTACGACAGCGAAATGGCCTTCAGTTGGATTCGGTAAGCTATTTATCTGCGTGTGTTTTAATGTAAATAAAATATTTATAACTATTGTTACCATACACCTCACGCTTTGTTTTACAATAAAATCATTTGTATTTGTACACTATTTTTAATTCAAAATTATTAAAATTTGTTTTCTATTTTTTAGTTGAATGATAATTTTTTTCTCAATTTTTCATTTCATCTGAATCAGTCGGTAACTTATCCGAGAAAAAGATGATCGGTGCGCCTGGTAGTTTCCCTTCTTGGTCTTGAAGCAGATACTCCGGGTCTCAGGATAACAAAAAATCGCTAATCCTGATTATCCTACTAAGGATAACGGATCAAACTGTTTAAAATATTGAATTGTCATCGGTCCTTAATAAGTTTGTTAAATTTCGAGCTAAAGGGGGTCAAAATCATGTTCAAAGATTCCGTTACATATTAACATATATACTAACATACGTATGAAGCTAATAAAAGCGAATTAAAAAATAACAAAGAGAAAAAGTAAACGATTTGATCATCATTACGAAAATGTATAGAGATTGCGATTTTAAATTCAATACTATTTGAATACAATAATACATTGGGCGTTCCGCGAAAATTTTAATTGCGTCACATTTTATTAATTTTTTGATATTTGTACAACTGTTATTTCCATATTTTTCTTACGTAATGATCATTAATGTGTACATAAATGTAAATGAATCATAAATTGATTAATATCCATATTATTATAAGCATTCACGAGCACTTTGTTTTCGACAGTGTTTCTGTGATAGCATAGTCAATTTTTATGAATTTGCTTGACAGCGTACCTGTGTTATGTAGCAGCAACGATTGGCGTAACAGCAGGAGCTCACAGACTGTGGTCCCACAAATCATACAAAGCAAGATTACCTCTTCAAATCCTACTAATGGTCTTTCTTTCACTGGCCAATCAAAGAGCCACCCATTGGGTTCGAGACCATAGAGTTCATCACAAGTACAGCGATACGGACGCAGATCCACATAACGCAAGCCGTGGCTTCTTTTATTCTCATATAGGTTGGTTGTTCGTCAGAAAACACCCTGAAGTTAAGAAGAAAGGAAAACTAATAGACCTTTCGGATTTGTTCGATAATCCTGCATTAATGTTTCAGCACCGGTGAGTTTTTTGTTGCTCTGACTGCTCTCAAATGGATAGTGATTCACAATATCATAACCCTTCAGTGAGAGGTCGCAACTGTCTTTGTATTATAAAATCCTTTAAGCTCGAACACAATATTATTCTTCTCCATTTATAGCCAAAGCGTTGGTACCAATTAATATAGGCCACAAGAGATCCAGCCTAAGTGCAAATAGAGAAGAGTCATCAATCATATTTAAAACCGATTTTATGATGATTGAGATGATTTGACTTAAATTATATCTAATGTTTGATGAGCCATCACACTAAATCTTTTTCACGTAAAAATAGTCATCGATGCTGATATGGGGTATATTTTTATTTAATGAGATCAAATGGTCTATTGTCCACAGGTATTCGAAAACATTCATCCCTATTGTCTGCTTTGGACTCCCAACAATACTTCCAGTAATATTATGGGACGAATTATTAGTAGTCGCCTGGAACCTCACCATCATGAGATACGTTATCAACTTCCACGTGTTCTTCTTAGTGAACAGTGCTGCTCATATCTGGGGCAACAAGCCTTATGATAAAACAATCAAATCAGCTGAGAACAATCTGGTGGCGTTCGCTACTTTAGGGGAAGGATATCATAATTACCATCATGTATTCCCCTGGGATTACCGGTGCACAGAGTTAGGAAGGACCTGGCTAAACTATACAAAGCTCTTCATTGATTTGTGCGCAAAAGTTGGATTGGCATACGATCTTAAAGTGGTTTCTGATGATGTGATATTAAAACGAGTGAAAAGGACTGGGGATAGATCACACTTTATTAAAAACTAGCTGTGCCCGCGGCTTCGACCGCAACAAAATGAAATTTTATTTTAAAACACAGAAGCAACAAAACGATTCAGAAAACGTACTACAAGCGAACTACATATACTTATATTCTCAACATACATTCTCTTTTATGTATATAGATGAGAAATATATTATATCCTGATATAGTTAAATGTTTTGTTCATTTCACAAAGCACAGTTTAGTTCTCTCTTGTTAATTAATACAGCAAGTATCTTTTTTCGGCGATGTAAATAATTTGTAATTACGCCTTAGAACCAGGGAGCCAAACCCATGGACGTTCTGTTTATTAGTTTTATAGTTTAACTTCCACCGTAAATCAAATTCTCAAACATTATAATTTGTATAATTACTGGTGGTAGCGCATCTTGTGAGCCCTGACGGGCTCCACCACCCTGCTTATTTCTGTCGCAAAAAAGTAATGGGTTTCAGTTTGAAGGGTGGGTAGCCGTTGTCCTGTAAAAAACTGAGACTTAGAACTCATGTCCCAAGGTGGGTGGCGGCATTTTTGATGTCTATGGGCTCCGGTAACCATTTAACAGCAGATGGGTCATGCTCTTTCATCCATCTTTGCAATAAAACCAAAAAAGTATGATTAATTATTTCAGCGATACGCGAAAGCCGTAGTTGGTAATGAAAAGAAAAATTTATACCCAAAATTCGCAATATTTAACAAGCCCGTAGCCTAATGTGAGTGTCTAAACGATAGGCGCCACTGATAAACACGTGTCACATAATTTCAGTAAACGTCAAAATAGTCTGGTTCACACATCCGCAGACATGTGTTTGGTTAACAGATAATGAATTTACTATTACCTAGANACGCGAAAGCCGTAGTTGGTAATGAAAAGAAAAATTTATACCCAAAATTCGCAATATTTAACAAGCCCGTAGCCTAATGTGAGTGTCTAAACGATAGGCGCCACTGATAAACACGTGTCACATAATTTCAGTAAACGTCAAAATAGTCTGGTTCACACATCCGCAGACATGTGTTTGGTTAACAGATAATGAATTTACTATTACCTAGAGATACCTCAACCATTTGCTGCGTTGAATCCGCTGCGCAACGCAGTATCGATCGTGTTTGAGTGGCAACCGCGTTGCAGAAGACCTGGTCGCCCTGTGCACTTTCGGCCAAGCACCGTGGAGAGCATGATGAAGGCTGCCGGCCTGACTCGGAGTGATGTTAAAGAGCAAGCCCAAGACAGGGTGAAGCGGAGACAACTTGTGAGGTCCCTATGTACCAGGTGCCTTAGGACTACCGACCAATGTACTTTCGCCGAATTTCGCGAATCGTAGTAATAATTAAAACTATGTTGACGGTTTCTTCTCGCGTTTTTTAAAAATATCGTTTTATTGTTTTCTGTATCACAAGGTGGCTCTCCGCCATTTACCAAGATCGAAAACTTAGCTTTATCGGACACATCACGCGGTCTCTAAGGCATTGTCTCTAGGAAAAGCTTCGCATTCTTGGTCCGGTAGAGGGGAAACGAGCCAATGGCAGGATGCCACAAGACGGTTGGACACTAAAAGGACAGTTGGAGACAGCATCCTACATGCGATCCACCTCTCACCGGACCAATCTTCATGGTCGCGATCCTCAGTAATGAGCGAAAGATTAAGAAGAAGATTTAACTTTCGGAGTTTCTAATACTTCTCATTTTTCGTCGGAGAATCGTTCGTGACCAAGAGAATAATGTAATATCAATAAAAATCACGCTAGTTTAAAACGGTAAAGTAACTTTAATTATACTTTAAGTATTTTGATATCCTCAATATCCCGTCCTATTTGTACAAAAAGGTGAAACTCGCTTTGGGGTATGATTAGCTATGGTTGCAAACTATTAATTTTTATGCGAATGTGCCCAAACAAAGGCATGCTTATTATTGATTGCTTTACACGTCAAGTTACTTGACAGAAGAATTTTAATATCCTTGCATCAACGCATTGGAGCCAATTGGAGATATTTTGAGTCTAATCGGTAATTAAAATCATCGTTGATTCATTTGCACAATAAAGTTTTGATTATCTAACAAATTTATGCTTTAGAATCCTGTAGCATTTTAAAATTGACATCCACTGTATCGCTTTTGCTTGAAAGATCCGATTCTCCGGAAGTTTCCACTTCAAAGACAACAATAACTTAATAATAATTCGTAAACTTCAGTAATATATAAACGAACGCGACATTGGTTTACTGTTATTGTAAAAGGTCTTGACTGGAACAGAAGCGGCAAAGAAATTAAAACCAATCCAAAATTAGATAATCTTTTGCGCCATACATTTCATAAATGTTGGCAGTTCTTTTTAAACTGGCCTAGTTGATTTAATGTCGATCTTTTGTGTCATTTAAGATGTCTCTGTTGAGGGGTCTAGTTAATGTGGTGGTTTTTGTTTCTCCAAAACTTTTCAAGGTAATTAACGGCTTTTAGATGATTGATGGTTTTGTGAAGGGTTGACAATCAGTAACGTTTCAATGCAGTTTGGTTTAAATAAGATAGCGACTTCCTTTCCCTTACAAAGCTTAACTTGCGATAGGACTTTTAGTTATAGGTGGTAGATAATATAAACAAGGATTGTTTTTATTGCTTAGATGGTTGGACGAGCTCACGGCCCACCTAGTATTTATTATGTTGTAACCGGAGCCTATAGACAACAACAACGTAAATGCCCAACTTGAGAAAATATGATTTCTAAGTCTCAGTTTTAAGGTACAACGGCTGCTCCAGTACTGAAACCGAAACTTATTACTGTTCCTCGGCAGAAATAGGTATAGGTGGTAGGACCCCTTGTGAGTCCTCACGGGTAGGTTCCACCACCCTGCCTATTTCTGCCGTGAAGCAGTAATGCGTTTCGGTTTTAAGGGTGGGGCAGCCGCTGTAACTATACTGAGACCTTAGAACTTATATCTTAAGGTGGGTGGAGCATTTACGTTGTAGATGTCTATGGGCACCAATAACCACTCAACACCAGGTGGGCTGTAAGCTCGTCCACCCATCTATGTAATAATAAAAAATCAAATGTATAACGGACTGGTTAGAACCGAAATAGAAGATTCTAGTCTAGAATCACGCAGATATAATTGTGCTCGCCTTTGTAAATCCTGCTTACCCATAAGTTGTAGTTTATGAGAGTATATTCGTGATCGCAATTGACCAGAGAATCTTGACCTTTCGAAACTGGGAACTATAAATTTTAAATTCTTAAGTTTTATTCTTATATTTTTATATTATTATTTTAAATTCTCAGGTGGATTGTGAGCTCGTTCACCCATCTAAGCGATAAAAAAAACAAAAATAATAATAATAATATTTAACCATAAATTTATTGTCAGAATAAAATTACTTGTAAAAATGTACCTTAAAATCGAACGTAAATGAAATTAATATCACATATGGCGTCATATTCCCTAAACAGCTCAATTTTACGCAACGTTAGAAAAGGAAACAATAAAAACGGGATCATTACGAGATATTATCATATAAATTGAAAGTGTTCAGCTGATGGACAGTGAACGGAATGGAGATGTCTTTCATTTTCCTATATCTATATCTAATATATAAAATTCTCGTATTATATAAAAATGAATTGCTGTTCGTTAGTCTCGCTAAAACTCGAGAACGGCTGGACCGATTTGGCTAATTTTGGTTTTGAATTATTTGTGGAAGTCCAGAGAAGGTTTAAAAGGTAGATAAATATGAAAATGCTCGGAATTAAATAAAAATAACAATTTTACTTTTCCTTTGATGTGTCCCCCGTCCGTTTTAAGTTTATTTTATACAAAAGTTTAGGTCTTTTATTTATCGATTGAGGCACTGCGAAGTCTGCCGGGTCAGCTAGTTTATTTCTAAAATCATTAACACTATTAATGTAGTTTAAACTTTACCCATTACATTTTAGTGAAATCTATGGTGCTAATAGAAATTAGCCCTTGTAGAACTTTGCCGTTTTGTGAGTCATCACGCGTAAGTCTATGTACCTATACATACCGTCCTATAACGGACACACACAGACTTGACAAAAAAAAAATTTATTGCGTAGGTGGGTGGAGTAGCTCACAGCCCACCTGGTGTTAAGTGGTTACCGGAGCCCATGGACATCGTCAACGTAAATGCTGCCACTCACCTTGAGATATTATTATGCGTTATAAGGTCTCAGTATAGTTACAACGGCTGCCCCACCTTTCAAACCAAAGCACATAAGTGCTTCACGACAGAAATAGGCCGGGTGGTGGTACCTACCCATGCGGACTCACATGAGGCCCTACTATCAGTAACTAAGCAAATTACAAATTTGCGAGTTTAATTCTTATTACACCATGTTATTCCTTTACCGTGGAAGTCAATCGTTAAGTAAATATTTCATTAGAAAAATTGGTACCCGCCTGCGGGATTCGAACGCCGTTGCAATTATAACTGCTAATAATAACCATTTCAGACCAGAATGCTTGATTACTTTTGAAAAATCTTATTACACTAGGTGCTATTTTTTATCATGACCTAAAAATAATCAAGTGAATCATCATTTGAGTATAGGTGAAGGTAAATCGTCTAAGTTAAATAATTCAAATGGCTAGAATTTGATTTTGGCTTGTATTTATTTCCCTTGATACATACTATAATTGAAATATAAACATTTAAATAATATATAAAATACGTGCGACTCCACAGCATTCTTGTGCCGAAAAGATTATGATTTGTCGTGTGATGTGACATTTGATTTCAGGCACGCGGCGTATCGTCAGGGGTGTACACAATTCATTTATTATTATTATTATTTGAGTCTTTTTTTGCTACGACACCGCGCGCACCGGTAAAGGATTGTTTGAAGGTATATTTGAGTCGACTATTATCAAAGCCGGCAATGTGACTTTTGGACAATTATTGGTAAATCAGAAAAACGAATTATTGACTTTGTATTCCATTGGCAGTCACAAAACTCTTCTGAACGACATCTTAGATAAATAACAGGTTAAGTATTAACCTTTATTTAATGCAGGTTTTGAACCGTATTCTTTGAACGAGACGATTATATTCAAATCAATCTGTATTGACATATCAATAAAATTTTTTTGTCCAAATGCACAGATTGCCACCTTTGATAATAGACTCATTTATAGTCTACCGTCATTCCCCTATTACGATCGTAATGTTCTTTTGGCTTTAACGTACTTAAATTAATTACGATAATTTTTTTGAAGTTATACTTCTTTAGGCGCGTTATGATAAATTGATGAGAGTGAAATTTTACGATGCGCGCGCACCGTGACACAAAATTAACAGAATGAAGTTAGTTGCCCACTAAATCGCTCACTACAATACGACCGACGTAACTTGGCGAGTCTGAATATAGCTGCAGGTGAACTTTCACGCATGTAAACTCGTAAAAAAAAGTGTTATTAGCATTCATTTTTTAGTAATATAAACAACAAAATTATTATTTAATATAATTCATACTAAATATTATTAAATTATTAACGTTAAATATTTATTATTAATTATTTAATACATAAAAAAAAAAAAAAGTATAACTTCTTACGCGCGTACATAAGTACACGCACCATTTTTTTAGATTTCGTTTTGTGTTCGTATTTCGTGTTGGTTATCCTCCTTGCATCGCTTCCCTCATTACTGAGGGTCGTGATTACTCATGTACAATTAATTACCCTCCGTGTCCGATCTTTAGCTTCGTGGAGGGCATCGTGATGATCAGTCAAGATCGAATTTGGTCCGACCATCTCGTGGGACTGTCTCCTCTGGGACGTTTGTCCTCTATCTTGCCCGTCACGTTAGTTATAAATGCAGTTTATTATTTGTGAAAAACAATTGATATATGTACTTTATCGAAGTTTAATTGATTGATATAAAAATTCCCTGAAAAAATCTAAAAAATCTGTACAAATCATTAAGTATTGATTTAGGTTTTTTGTTTGTTTTGATAATGAACGCTAATGCTATAGTGCCTATCATTTTTAAGCTGACATTAAAATTAGGAGAAGAAGAAATGAAATCACATCCCGCCTGATTATTGAAGGCTATAGACGTCATAACAAGCCTTAGCAAGAGCATAGTTGACGTGAAAAAAATTAGCATACTTGTATGTGGATATGTATGCTATATGTGTATGTAAAATGGATTCAACCAGTCAAAAGTTATGAGGTAAAGAAAAAAACATAGAGTCGAATTGAGAACCTTTTCCTTTTTTGAAGTCGGTTAATAAGAAAAACCAAAATACCGAATAGAGTTTTTATTTCATGAAAATTATTTCATTAATATCAGAAACAGAATACTAGTCGCTAAACATATAAACGAAGCGTACATTGGGACGGTACCAGAGTAATAACTCAACTGTCTAGTTGTTTTATCCATTTCAACCAAACAGTCCAAGATTTCTTCGTTGTTAGGAATAATCTGCTCGCTGGAGAGAAGGAATCCAAACTCACCGACGTCTCTAAGCTCGAATAGGTAAACTATAGGAATATCGGCGACTCCTTTGACCCAATCGAAACTGGAACCACTGACTTCGTCTGAAAAAACAAAATTGCAAAATCTTTAAGTTGAGTAGTACGAAAAATTAATTTAAACTAAATTCCTAAGACATCTTTGTCCTTTTAATTATGAAACACTTCAATTCACTTAAACTAAGAGTTAATTTAATGAAAGTTCGTCTGCCTTTTTTTTTAAATTACATTCTATTGTTTTATATAAGTCTTAACGAAAGACTGTTACGATGTTAGCTCAATATTGTGTACTCAATAAAGATAAAATTTATATGATAAATTTCAGTTTTTATTATTAGTGGTGTAGATTATTTTGATCGGCATGAACAGGTACAAAGGCCTTGCTCGATTCTGCTGTGATGTGTCAATTTGACGGATCGGACTACCGTTAAATCATAGCATTGAGACTTTGACCGTATATGTCAAGAAGGATTACCGGCAATCACGTTAAGGTATCTCTAAGATAGGCCACAACCTTCTATCTACCTACTGTAATAAAAATATTGCGTAATGTAATTTTATCGAATCCAAGTTACTCAATTTACTAAGAGAAAAAGAAAAAGAAACAAAATATTTGTTGAGTTGTATAAATGATTACATCTATGTCGTAAAATGAAAATACGCTGTATTAAATGCTGATAAAATTTCGTGCAGAGCTTTAGAAAAAGACCTTTATGAATAAATACTGGAAAAGCAAGCTACTTCGTAAATGACTGGTTTTTGGAACGAAGTTCCTTGCGGGACGATGCGGAGGGGTACACTAACCGGGAAAAAACGTCCGTAACGTAAGATTTTTATTATTTACGTATAGTCTTAGTATGATGGCTATACAGTGTATATTACTATTCTATACTAATATTATAAAGAGGAAAGATTTGTTTGTTTGTTTGTTTCGAATAGGCTCCGAAACTACTGGACCGATTTGAAAAATTCTTTTTCCATTAGAAGACGACATTGTCCCTGATGAACATAGGCTACTTTTTTTTTTATTTTTTTTATTTTTTTGTCTTCATGTGTGTTTTAATTTTTCCGAAGCGAAGCGAGGGCGGGTCGCTAGTATTATATATTTTTATAAATCATTGTGAAATAACTTTGTAAAGTAGTTTTTTTTTATCAATAAAAAAATCATAATAAAAAATGTATACCCGAATAATTATTTTCTTTATACCTCGAATAGAACTTAAAATTAATAATTTTATAATAAAGAACTTCGTTCCTATCCGGTATCCCACGACACCACACATCTTGTTTTTTATTGATTTATATTTAGGATTGATTGTCAACGTCCTTACAGAGAATGTCCGCTGAGGTTCCAACCTGGTACTGAGTTCCGTGTCTGGCCGTCAGCTTTTCAGCGCCACGGATAGCAATTTCGTACTGGGAACAAGGAAGCGTCATATTAATGTTTAAATAAGTTATATTTTTAACCAATTAAAAAAAAGAGGAGGTACTGAATTCGATCGAATATTTTGTATATTGTGCTCTTAGATTTTTTTTCTAGGTGAATAGATTTTGATGACTTATTTACTTATTAGAAAGATGTCATGTGCTGTCTAGCAAGAGAAGCACATGCTTAAATTGTATAAATATCTTTAATAATGCATATTTAATTGACTCCGTCCAGATTGATGATATTCTCTTTTTATTTTATTGAAGCCGTTTTATTTATTGGTAATTTCTGATATTGCATTATAATCTATGCTCCTGATTCTAAATGAAAACTCATGTTCAATAGACCAATCGAATAAGTGTAATATATGGATAGTACTTCTATTTAAAGGTGTTGAGCTCATAGAATGAAAACGCTCATTAAGCGAGAAAACAGCATTGAAAGCTATCTGGTCTTTTTAAAATATATCATATCAAAATTCATATTGTAAATCTTACAAAAATGCATAAAATGCGTTGAGGAATGCGTTGCTTACAAAAATATTCGCTTCGTAGCTAATACATGACATACATGATGTATAATAAATGACCACAACGCAATATGGCATTAAAGAAGAGCCATGGAGTTTATGAAATGTCCCACTTGTCTCGAATTTTCTTAGCGAGATCTTTGGGATATTAGCTGGTAGGTAGGACGCGTCGTAAGCCCATACGGGTTGATTTGTATATTTGTCTTATTTCTTCAATATAATCTACAGTACTACTATTAAAATAGAATAATAGTCAAGTACATCATTTTTGGTTTCAGATATGAATATACGTAAAATGTTTTTTTTTATTAAGATTGCATATATCAGTGGAAATTTTATAAATATACTTTTGTATTACAAGAATACCTAAATTTTTTTATTGCTTATATGGTTACAACGGCTGCCTCACCCTTTAAACCGAAACGCATAGCTGCTTCACGGCAGAAATAGGCAAGGTACTCGTGCGGACTAACAAGACGTCTTACCACCAGTGAGTAATAACTTTATTGGAACAATTTTCATAGAACATTAAAGTCTACGAAAATGATTTCGAACGTGCGAAAGCTGTTTACAATTTTGAATGAAATAAAACAACCTATATAGTTTCTTACCATGTCCGCGTAATTACTAGCTTCCAACACATTCTGGCCTGACACATGGCTGTAAGGAACCAGTATCATCTGGGAATAGGAGTGGAATGCGAAATAGTAGAGGAAGTTGCCAGTTTCTTTTAAGCGGAGAACGTAGTTGGAGATAGCCTGAGCTTCTAGTTCGGACGACGGGGAAGGTCCAGCGTAAGTTTGTGTACAAGGATTCGAAGATGCGCCAGTCGCTGGAGAAATAAAAATGGAATGTCACTAACTTAACTAGTTCTAACAGTTTTGGTAATTACAACAATGTTAATATTTTTTTTTTTATTGCTTAGTTCGGTGGACGAACGTACAGCCCACCTGGTGTTAAGTGGTTACTGGAGCCCATAGACATCTGTAACGTAAATGCGCCACCCACGTTGAGATATAAGTTCTAAGGTCTCAAGTATAGTTACAACGATTGCCCCACCCTTCAAACCGAAACGCATTACTGCTTCACGGCAGAAATAAGCAGGGTGGTGGTACGTACCCGCGCGGATTCTCCAGAGGTCCTACCACCAGTAATATAAATTTTATAGACTACACAATCCCAATACAAAGAAAAGCATTATGTAAAATATTATGTAAAAACAAAAACACACTCATCCAAAGAAAATTGAAATTCCTGTTCAAGTCGATACCGTTGCCCAAATCTAAATTTCCAGTAGAGCACGGAACATAATTCACAGGATTCCTGTTCTTTCTCCACATACGATCCTGTTAGAAAATAATTATAGTGTAAAAAATGGGGTAAAGCTGTAAATTATAATCTTTATATATAAAAATGAATTGCTGTTCGTTAGTCTCGCTAAAACTCGAGAACGGCTGACCGATTTGGCTAATTTTGGTCTTGAATTATTTGTGAAAGTCCAGAGTAGGTTTAAAAGGTAGATAAATATGAAAGTGCTCGGAATTAAATAAAAATAACAATTTTGTTGTGTTTTGATGTGTCCCCCGTCGGACGGATTCCTTTTGTTTGTTTTAAATTTATTTTACACAAAAGCTTAGGTATTTTATTTAACGATTGAAGCACTACGAAGTTTGCCGGGTCAGCTAGTAAGTAATACGAGTATAACTAGTATTGAAATTTAAAAAGTCTCACCTCCGAGAATGTGTACGTGTATCCATCAGGATTTGTGACCGGAACAATGTGCCAGATAAAGGTCTCGGCCAAGAATCTCACATCAGGATCATCGCTCGTCAAGAACTCTTTGATGATCCAAGTGACAGTCGCCGGAGATATCCATTCACGGGAGTGAATACCTCCCTCAATCATCCCAATCAGAGGATTGTTGCCTCTTTCTCCTTTCTTGAAATCAATTACGATGCCTTTAAGTTCGCGGCCTTCAAATGACGTGCCAATTACCATAGTAGTGACTACTCCAGGATACAGAGTGACGAGCTCATCTAACCATGCGTGAATTTGAGCTAGACTATAGTATCTGTCCCAGCTGAAGGAACCCAGAGTGCTGGAGCGTGCATTTGTCGCAGGTTGTAGTTGGGAGTTGATTAGCCTGCAAAAAAGAAGTGGCTTCAAATCATTTAATTTTTCTTCTTCTTCTTATCAGCCCACAGACGTCCACTGCTGGACATAGGCCTCCCCCAACCCTCGTCCCAAAACCGGTCCTGCGCTGCCTGCATCCAGCGGATCCCCGCAAACTTCAATAGATCGTCGGTCCATCTTGTGGGAGGCCTACCCACGCTACGTCTTCCGGTACGCGGTCGCCACTCAAGAACTTTCTGGCCCCAACGGCCATCCGTCATTCAATTAATTCGTTATCATTTAATTAAGTTATTTTTATTGTTTTTAGTGAAGGAGTTCACGGTTCATTCAATGCTAATCTTTTTTTTCCTATCTAGTTGCTGGTAGCCTGTAGGGCTACTCACGGTTTGGTAGGTAGGCTACTTTAATGTGGGAAGATACACGTCAAAAATACACGTCATCTCGGATCCTCCCGATCCACTAACGGTGCTTCTAGGTACTTCAAGCACCGGTCACCGTCCTCGTCGAACCCGTTGCTTGCGACGAAGGGCTCGACGAGTAAATTAACTCTCTCAGACACAGCCCACTGAGTTTCTCGCCGGATCTTCTCAGTGGGTCGCGTTTCCGATCCGGTGGTAGATTCTGCGAAGCACGGGACTTGCTAACAATAGCCCTAGCAAGAGCGGAGCTTCGCTCAATCTGTCAATAGATCAGAATAGCAACGTACTGAGAAGATCCAGCGAGAAACTCAGTGGGCTATGTCTAAGGGAATACTAATCGATTGCATGAACTCGTAGTTACAATTTGAACACTACTTCTTATTTGGAGACATGAATTTGAAGTCTAAACTGATTTTTTTAAATAGCTATGCCATATTTTTAAATAATGTGGACTTAAACATTCCCATACAATTACCATCAGTAATTACACAAATAAATATTAGAGTTAAACAGTGTTATAGTAAAATGCATTTTTTTGCTTGTCTATAGCTTTATTCAAATTCAATATCTTAAATTACTTTCATAGTTAAAAAGAATCCAACAAGTAATTTAACGTGGTATAAATTACTTGTTTCTATAGTCAGCCATCTTTGTAGAAAGATGGTTGACTATAGAAACTTAAAAATTGTGCAATTCTTTTGAGAGAATTTCAATCAAAATAAATGCATTTTTTAAACCAGTTAATTGTACAAAACAAATATTTTGATAGTTAAAATAATTATAAGAGAGTTAATTCTGAGAACTACCTACACTTTCAAAGTTTTCATAACTTATTAATTGATATTCACAAATTTTATTAAACGTACTTACGCTTGAACATTCGATATTGTCACATTAGGTTTCAAACCAACACTATGTGCGTAGTTCACAAACTCTTGCTCCTGTTCAGGGGCTACCATCACTCTTGCGTTTCCACCGATCGTGAGGATATCGGTCCAAAAATCATATCCGGCTTTCTTAAGATCACCGAGCATTTGTATGTGAATTTCTGACGTAGGCACTACATTGTATACTTTGTAGTTTTCATAGCTTCTGTACGCTAAGCTTGCTCCAGCGAAACAAAAAAATATTAATGTTTTAAAGAGCATGGTACTTTGAATTCCGATTCGATAATGGCTGATAGAAACTTGTAAATTGAAAGTTATAAAAAAAAATTGAAGATATGTCTTTATGATTTTCGATAAATAATTATCTGCGGTCATAAAGTACTAGATATAATTCACCATGAACATTGAAACGCTTGATTTCTTTGCAAGATCCAAAATAGCCATTAGTCAGACTCAATTTGTATGTCTATTAATCAGAAAGTATGCGCATGATAACATTTCGCGGACGATCTCTAATACGATGGACCGACCTCATAAAATCTGTGACTTGCTCCAACATAAATAATTGCTCTAACTCTGCGAAACACCGTGCCACATGTCGTCGCATCGCAAGAGCATCGGTATTGCAGTGCTCGACTGATGCATGACCACGACCACCCTGCCGAGAGTGTACGACAAGGAAGAAAGAATGCGCATGTATTAGAAAGATAACAATTTAAGTGTCTGTCTGGAATTCAATCAGAACGTATGCATAAACAGAACAGAGCTCATCCACAATATCTGAAACCGGTGCTTTCATCTATAATGCGTTTCCAGAGATAATTTTGCAACATAACATCGGGCTCTGAAAAGAACTCCCATCCATCCATGTTGTTTCCTGAGCGTTTTAACATGTCCTTCTTCAAACAATCATTGTGAAGAATAATTAGCGGTAAGCAGCGACTTGTTTGTCTAGGAAATTGCTAACATCTGAGCTATGGTAAGTACTCACTTTGATCTGATCTACATGCTTGTCTGCATACAAATGTCAAAACAAAAATAATTTCAAACACATTCTTCACATTTCCATCAACAGTCTGTCCATAGTTGTGCAGGAACATTTTATACTAGATTTAGTTTCTAATTTATTCCGACTTTTTATTTCTTCTTCTTCTTTTGATTATCTCGTTTAATCTGACCCAGATTTACTATTCTATGTCATATCATTCCCTAGAAATCACAATGACGTCAGGTCGTAAAATTGTAAACAAAATCAGGTAAGGCCTTATGATAATTTTATATAGATTTTTGTGGTACCAAGCGATAGCGGCCGTTACAAAATTCAATTCTAATAAAATTTACTAAGAAAATTTATTTGCGATAAATAAAAGTGAGCGTTATTGGTGATATTAGTATGTGAAATCGGCATTAGTACGACTAAGCATCTTATAAGTTTTCACGAATGATTTTCGCCAAGAAAGAATTAGATAACGTGATAAAAATCAAACAGTAAGATTCAATTGTTTTCGTAACATGGTAATATGAAACCACAAAATCGTGTTTTCTCGTTTTTTGGATAGATCATTCGATATTTAAAAAAAAACATTTGATATATTTTTACTTAAAATTTAAAAGTTGGGTGACATTTGCAGTTGGTTACAGTACACTAAGTGACCAGTCTCTTCGACCGCTCATACATTTCGGTTCTATTTAATGAGAGAAAAGCATTTCAATTCAGATATGTATTCTCCAGAACAATCATAGGAAAAACTTACGATAACACATAACAATAAAATAAAATTAAGCTGTAATACATTCGAGGAATTCTGGTAATATCCTAATTTTCTTGTAACTCTGTCCATGTCGATGAGTCCATCCATGATTTATTAATTATTAGGGATAATCAATTCTGGTGGTATAAGGAAGCCATATTCTCCAATATCACGTAGCTCAAATAAATATACTCATTAAAGGCAATATTATTATAATATAGGCACATTAGCTCCACTAAATACTCAGAAAGTATTGCAGCTGCATGCCCCTTATTGTTATTTCAAATTGAAAAGAAAAAATCGTTTATTTTTAAAAAGTTGAGAATAAAAAAAGAACTGCTATTACCATTAATTTTTGTTGTTTTTTTTTGCTGTGGACATGTCATAAACTTCAATTACAAGTAAACTATAATAGTTTTTTTATTAGATGATCACTAGTTACAACCAACTTTGTACAGTTTAATATAATACATTAATACAATATTTTTTATTGTCTGTATATGTATTATTAAACATACTTTGAATATTTTAGAGCTTTCATGATCATGAGCAACTACCTACCTAATGTGCTATTCTTCGTGATGACTTAATGTGTCAATGTTGTGTAAATTATATTAGTTGTTTTGAAAGTAATTGTAATGTTATATCTAAATTACTAATTGAATTTCAAGTGACAATAACCACAGAGAGGCTGCTCGAGTCGGAATGTGTTGTTTTTTTTTTGTCTGGAGGAAATGGCCTGACTTCCGCTCTTCACTGGGGATGGAGGGGGGCGGGGCATCTCGGAGTCGAACCGACTAAAACCTCCTGTTGCTCAACAACCAGCATCCAAACCTCGCATGAGACAGAGCTCATTAAAAGGCAAAGGGGGAAAGTGAAGCGCTTAGTGCAGAGCACATCTCTCCAATCCCCCTCCCCCTCCGGACGCCGGACTGGCGGTCGTCGGTGCTACGACCACCAGCCCTCTCGGTCGGCAGGCAATCCGAAACCTGCCTAGATGGCGCCGGTTAGAATGGTCTATCCTACGGAATACCCCGCTGGGTCAGAACCGGCGTGGGTTGAGGATAGCCGGCCTTCCATCACTCGGATGCTCATGCATAAAACTCGTGCAGAGCAGCTTGCACGTCGTCTTCTTAGGCCCTCTTCACCGGTGCCCAGGCCGACATGTGATTGAGACCCGAAACACTTAGTGGGCCAGGGCTTGGGCGACATCCGCCTCCCTGGCCCCCGCTCGACGGCGGCGGGCCTGTGCATCTCTCACGCGCCCCGCCATCTCCTTCTGCGAAATGGTGCACTCGCCAAGCATCGCCTTCCACGACTTGTCGTCACCGAGCATCGATACCACAACACTCAGCAACGACAAGCTGTGAGGTACTAGAACCATTTGAGAGAATGAATGGAACGCAAAATAGTACACGAGGTTGCCTTCTCTTTGAATTCTTAGTGCGTAGTCTCTGGATTCTGGTTCGGAAATGCTTTAGAACCGGCAAATACTTCTGAACATGGATTAAGTGAATCTCCTACAGTTGTAGAAGTAGTAATATGTTATAATACTTTAGCTGAGACAGCGTTTTGGCTTAACAGCGAGAACTTAGTTTCTCATTTTATAAAAGCTTAAGAGATAGGATAAGTTTCGACCTAGACTTCCGACTTTATGTCACATAATGAAAGACGTTACTGGTTAGATGAAATTCTGTGTCTCGTGAAGTAACGGAACCCAAATGGTTATACATATTTTCATTATCTTCATCGTTCGTTGAAGATTATGTTGTTCTACCATTACCCTATAATTTATCGCTTCCTAATGATAGTCATATCAAATTGATAACCAAAGTATTTGCATTATCATAATAATTCGGTATCTAACACGTGCTATATATATGATATTTTTTAAAGGAATCGAATTTAATAAGCTTTTTACGAAAATCGTTTTATAAATTAAAATACTATACTCCTTTAAAAATGTAACTAATAGAATTTAAGGAAATCATGTTTGTTTAAAAAATAACTCATCCACAAAAATCCGAAATTGCCATTCAAATCAATTCCGTTGCTCAATTCATCGTTTAGATTCCATTCAGCACATTATGTAGAGTGAGCGGTGTTCCTATTTTCCTCCACATCCTGTTCTCAAATGTGACAAAACTATAAGTACTCATGCTAATTAAAACAAAGATAACTAACTCAAACTTGTTATCCTTACTTGTGAATATTCATGAGCAGGATAAAATAAAATTCCAACGTACGTTAGTAAAGTATAGGTATATCCACCAGGATCAGTGACCGGGAATATATGCCAAACAATAATAATATTCTACACCATGTGCCGAACTTCAGGATCTATACTGGTCATGAGCTCTTTGATAATCCATGTAACGATTACGGGCGAAACCCATTCCCTTGCATGAATTCCTCTTTCATTCATACCTATGGTTGGATTTGAAGTTCTTTTTAAAATCAATTTTATTTATTTATTTATTTATTTAATAAGTTGCACCAACAAAGTGATCATCAATACAAAACATTGACAAATTGACAAAAGTTCATGGCAGATGTCACCTCAATTATAGGTGCAATCGACATTACATTAACATCAAAAATAAAAATAAAATATACAGCTAAGAATTGGATACATTTCATTCATTGCTTAAGATTAATTTAATTGGGAGATGATCCGCGACAGATTTTTCCTGTAAGTAGTGAGACAATTTGAAAANCAGGATTTTACACCGGTTGGCGGGACAGCTTCCCGGGGCGGAGTTTAGTAGAGACACCCGGGTTCAGGTCCCCTACTGACCGGCGGGCGGCAGCGGGTACCGTTTCACTGGGTCTCCCTATACCCCCGTCAAACACTCACGCCCCGTGAGTTCGCACGCACGTCTGCTCCGCAAGTTCCAGGCGTCACCAAGACTTACCCCCAACAAGGAAAGGGAAAGGGAAGGGATAGAACTGGCTCTCCAACCCACACGCCGGAACACAGCTAGGCTATTTGTGTGCTTATTTTTTTGCTTTTTTATTTTATTGGCGTGTTTTAGTGTCAATGAATATATATATTATATTATTTCGTTAACAAACAATCAACAAAATGTACAGTGATAAGGGAATAAGAAATAAAATCAGCAATTAGTCTAATAATTTAATTAAAAATTAATTAAACAAAACTATAACCATTGAGCATAAAACTAAAACAGACAAAGAAATTACTTTACTAATTGCACCAGCTGAGTAATAGCCAAGAAGCTTAGTCACGCGATCCATCTCGATAAGTCCATCCATAGTTTCAAGGTTGTTGGGGATGATCTGTTCTGGCGGAAGAAGAAACCCGTATTCTCCAAGATCGCGCAGCTCAATCAAGAAAGTGATAGGTACATCTGCCACTTTCTTGACCCAATCAAAACTTCCACCACTAATGGGATCTGAAAAATCAGCACTAATATTTAAATAACTGCGTACGAATTAATTATAAGGATTTTTTTTATTGGAATAATTCGATTAAAGAACTCATGGCCTCATGTGATCACGGCTTGAATACCGCTATCCACCTTGAATAAAAGAAGGTGGAAGTGGGTTGGCCACATGTCCCCTGGTGAAGGTCAAGGGGCGACCTGAGGGGGTCGAGGTTGCGCGGCGCGCTACCTGCACTTTAACGCGTTGCTAAGGTGAAATATCTTCAAGATTAAAAGAGCCACCGGTTGGCGGTGTATCGCGTCCCGACCCGGCAGGCTGGTTCTGGTTCGGCGTGGTATTCTCCCGGAATATCTCATCTCATAATCTCATAATCCCACCAGCGGGACCGACCGGGTGACCCGACGGGCTGCCGTATCGAGACGGCTGACGTTTCAGAGCCTTCGATTCGCCTCAAAGGCTCCGTCGGACGGGTGCCTTTGGGGTGAACTGCGCTGTCTGATTGTAGTGTTGACTGCAGTCACCCCCTTACCTCATCCGGGTTCTGACCTCAGAGGGGATCGGATGTTTGGTCGAAGGGTGCAGGGGAGTCGTTTTGTGAGTAGGATCCTTAAAACATCCTTGGGCCCATGGTTTCGCAGTCGCGGACCAGTCTCACATACACCGCCCGCCCCTTAGGCGCGGAGACCTCGTAGGAGGTTCGATCCCGATACAAAAAAAAAAAAATTTCAATACTTACACAGGATTTCCGACGAAACGCCGACCCTATAAACTGTACCGTATCTTTTTGCGATAGCATCGGCACTTCGTATACCAATTTCATACTGAAATAAAGTAATAAATAAAATTGTAATTTAATTATTGTCTTCAAACATGGTATATTCAATGGATCCGTGGGCTAGATGTAATGAATAATTGCACATCCTAGATTAGGCATGAACACATATCCTTATTCCTGAAATTACGTCATTGCAAGAATGTTATTTACATAGCAATAACGCGGTTTCACATTAAAAATCATTAGCTGCAGAATTTATTACTTACCATATCAGCATAATTATTGGCAAGCAGAACGTCAGATCCAGTCACATGACTGTACGGAATCACTATGAGTTGAGTATAGGAGTGGTAAGCAAGATAGTATATTATCTCTCCCTGTTCTTTCAAGTTGAGGACATACTGAGATATGGCTCTAGATTCGGGTTCAGAAAATGGCCTCGGTCCCGCAAAAGTGTTAGAACAAGGATTATTTGATGCTCCTACAGCTAAAAAAAACGTGAAAACAAGTTAGAAAAGCAGTGTTTTCTGACCAGTTTTTGAAATGTCTAGTGTATTTCAATACAGTCCGTGTCCCAATTCCGCTCAGACTGAAACGTTTGTTAAAGATTTGGTTTAGGCATTTCTGGTTTGTTTGGGTATTCCTTATCATCAGCATGTCAATATTACTAGCAGACGTTATACAAGAGAAAATCTTATGCTTTAAGTTTTTGGCAGCATTAAAGGTATAATTTAATTTTAATTATTCAGATTCTTCATAAATGTATTTTTTAAAGTGTCAAGTCTTGACCATTTTAGGTGGTTTTTCTTGCTACAATGTATCCACGCACGGGAAGTGATGACCTATTTCGTATTTGGCAGCTACCTAAGACTGGTATACAATTGTATTAGAGTATATAACCCATCGTTCTGACCCGAACCCTTAATAATTATTATCTTGTAGTATTATAGCAATAAGTTTAGAAATAAGTTGGTGGAGTTGTCAGTCTGAATGAGCTCATAAGAAATTACGTTAATTTGTAACATTGCTTCTTTTCATGTGATTGATTCGCATCCGAGCGACAGGGGTCATTAAAGGTAGAAAGTGGGATTGAATCGACACTAATTATTATTAAATCACTGTACCTACTCATTGCTGAAACATTTGAGCCCCGTTCGGGATAGAACTTGGCAGAAGTAGAAGGGGCGGCCGTAGCCAACACAACCACTAATTGGTTAAAACTATAATTATATACCACTGATGAATTAAGTTACTGGGACGTGTGGTAAAATTCTGAATTTATGTTTTAACTTACACATCCAAACAAAATCAAAGTTTCTATTCAAATCTACTCCATGGCTCATATCGTCGTCGGCTCCCTCACAGGTTCCAAAACTTTCAGGGCTACGATTCTTCCTCCACATCCGATGCTGTCGAAAATATAAAAGGAAATCTCACGAAAGCGTCTAAATGCTTTCGTCGTAAATGTAGCTGTCAATTTCAATACATCTTTACATGTTTTTTTTTAGATACATAAGATAAATTTGGTTCTAGTCACTTTCATTGGTACGTGTAGTATTTACAATATATCCATCCTTGGAGATTTTTTTATCATGAACTTGAACATCTTAAATTATCTATGTAATATTAGTAATTAGAAGGATAGGTGAAAGTGACTTAGGGAACATCAAAACAGAAAAATATATCAGGAAATATAATTTCATAATCATTTGAATGAACTTAAATAAAATTCGGTTAAATACTCACAGTTGTGAAGCTATAGTGATATCCATCAGGATTAACCACTGGAAATACATGCCATTCAATGTTCTCAGCCATTGCCCTGACTTGCGGGTCTGTACTAGTTAAAAACTCTTTGACTATCCATGTTACAGTAGCCGGTGCGATCCATTCTCTAGCATGAAGAGTTCCTTCCAGGATCCCCATTAGCTTATTAGTCTTTTCTGGCTTATAATTGATGATGATACCTCTAATTTCTCTGTTCTCAACTGATCTTCCCATAACAACTGGTCGTACTATACCAGGATAATTTTGTACTAAGGTATTCATCCAAGTATTTATTGTTTCTAAATTGTGATACCTGTCCCAGCTATAGCCATGAAAGGTTTCCGAACTTCTAAATCCAGTTGCGGGCTTTAATTGGTCCTCGATTGCCCTGAAGAAATATGAGACACAGAGATAATAAGATTGACAGTTCTGTATATAAATTTGTATAAGCAAAGTATTTATGCTGCTGGTTTATTTGTTGACTAATGCATTACGGTAGTAATGGACAGGTTAGTGATATCTACCCGTGTGGTAAAAGTGTAATGATGATCCAATATGGTGGTTTAATACTAAGAGTTCGCTTCCATTAAGTGAATCCCTAAGTTGCCTTTTCTAATATCTACGAAGGGAGACAGGCTGGAGCTATTCTAGATCAACACCGTACACCTCTGATTTGAACCATGTAACAATTGCCATAGAGTATAATATAGACTTTCACTCATGATGCAAGTTGCGTGATGGCATTCACGTTGTGGCGTTTGATATCGCAACTACAATTAAAAACAACTTACTTTTGTAAATCCGGTATCACTTCTTCAACCTCAATCATAGTCTGACGAGTAGAATTCAGGAATAACCCCTGCATATCACCCGGCACCATCATGTTCACTCTATAATTAACAACCAGATTATCATCCCAGAACTCTCCCACCGACGTCCTCCTGAATTCCTCTAAAAGCTTCACATCATCTTCAGTCCTCGGTACCACTCTGTATACTTTGTATCCATTGTAATCTTTAACAGCGTTAACAACGCTAAAAGTTATTAGAAGAAAATAATAAATTTTGTAATTCATTATGAATTACCGAAACCGTTTTAATAATGATGTGCTCAACGTGTTCAATATTTCCATTATCTGTTTGATTACGTCACTTAATTTATCTTGACTGATTTATTAGATAAAAGTCTGGTTTTTTGTTATTATCTGGGTGTTAGTTGAGTACAAATTGTAATTTCTATCTTTTATTTTATTTTAATGTGGATTCGGTATGTTTTTTTTTGTGTGCCATTGGAAACAACTGTAGGCTATGCACATTTTTACAACCTAAAATATTAAAGTTGTATCTTATTCGTAAAAGAGGACCAGATGTTCAAAGCTCTGATGACACGCACCGCAAATATCATTAATAATATCAATATTGAATGCAATCTGGAATCAGGGTTAATAATCATTAGCCTACTGCTCTCGGTAAAATAAATCATTTCGTTTGATCAAGCTACACGATGTAGCCCTCCACAAAGCTAAGGATCGCAGCAGATGAAGAACAATTGTACACAACAGAATGATGCAGACTCAGTAACAAGAAAAGCGACACAAGGAGGACGATTTTTAACGGGAAAGCAGGAGGTAAATCCGACTGTATTGTTTTTGTGTGTATTACCTCGGAATTTTTTTTGGTGAATCGGTTTTGACAAATCGTAATAATGCACAACTAAATAATTTCGAGGTGCTAGAGAAGGATGCTCCATATATCTTGGACTGAGCATCGCACCAACGCCTTGATCCTAAAAGAACTAAATATCTCTCACAGGTTATCGTCAACAGTGCAATCCAGGATTCTTCGATATTTTGGACACGTATCGCGTCGGCCAGCAGAGTCTATCGAGAAACTTGTTGTCCAGGGTAGGGTCAATGGTAAGAGATCTCGTGGACAAATCCCCATGCGTTGGACTGATCAGGTGAAAGACCTTACTGAAACCCCACTTAACGAGTGTGTGCGCCAGGCCTCGGTTCGCAAACTGTGGAAAACATCTGTTAAGGCTTTAATGAGCAAGAATTCCACATGACCACGACTGCTCTGCCAAGAGCAACCGATTATGATGATAATGAAATAATTTCTACCGCATTGACGATATTCTGACTTCGGTTTTCGTTATTGTTAAGATTTGGTATTATTTGTTAGTATGTTACTTTCTGTCTGGAGTTCGGGAATGATAAGTTTTTTGTGATTAAATCTATAAATGTACTGAGAATGAAAATTTAGGTACTTGATTTAAAAGTAGATTGAACACAAATTGGCCTGTTTAAATGGCCTTGGCTTAAAGGATAAGGCGTCCGGTGTACTCGTACTGAGCGATATGACTATGCCGGTGCTAAGATCCCGCAAGCAGTGACATACATATTCGATACGGTCACGAAACTTCTACGATAAAATACATAGCATAGTGTAGGTTGTTTCTTACTGGTGGTAGGCCCTCTTGTGAGTCCGCACGGGTAGGTACCACCGCCCTGCCTATTTCTGCCACGAAGCAGTTATGCGTTTCGGTTTGAAGGGTGGGGCAGCCGCTGTAACTATACTGAGGCCTTAGAACTTATATCTCAAGCCGGGTGGCGCATTTACGTTGTAGATGTCTATGGGCTCCAGTAACCACTTAACACCAGGTGGACTGTGAGTTCGTCCGCCCAATTAAGCAATAAATAAAAAATAAAAAAGGGTAATAAAAATCAATAAAAAATTATAGCTTCCGTCGATAATATGTAGAATTGAAACCTCAAATCGCAAGGTAGATATTCTTGTTCGAATGTCTGTCTTGGGTAACCACTTGGGTACTATTTTTTGTTGCCTTTGCAGTCAGATGAGCATACGGCCCACCTGATGGTAAGCGGTTACCGTCGCTCATGTACGTCAACAATGCCAGGGGCAGAGCCAAGCTGCTGCCTATCATCACAAAACGGTAATAATCACAAAAGTATGAGCTGATTGACCCGTCTGCGCAATGAAACAAAATAAAGACCTTTATCACAGCTATTGATCGTAATAATGCCGATATTCAAGCTCGTGTCCCACTTGGATGATTGGTACCAGATGTTAGACCCTATTTTCTACGTTAGGTATTTCCGTTAAAAAACAATGCTTATTATCAGCTCCTAATCATGCTTTAGATATGATTCGATAATAATAGTTGAGCTATTTTATCTATCGATGCTTTTATTTTCAACTAGTGAAATCCGGTCACGCTCCATCTTGACTATTAGTACACATAAATTCGCTGAAACTATATAAATATTTGCGTCATCTGTACTAATATTATAAAGAGGAATGATTTGTTTGTTTGTTTGTTTTTTTTTTTTTATTGCCTAGATGTGTGGACGATCTCACAGCCCACCTGGTGTTAAGTGGTTACTGGAGCCCATAGACATCAGCGTAAATGCGCCACACACCTTGAGATATAAGTTCTAAGATCTCAGTATAGTTACAACGGCTGCCCCACCCTTCAAACCGAAACACATTATTGCTTCATGGCAGAAATAGGCGGGGCGGTGGTACCTACCCGTGCGGACTCACAAGAGATCCTACCACCAGTAACAACAGTTTGTTTGTTTGTATTGAATAGGCTCCGAAACTACTGAATCGATTTGAAAAATTCTTTCACTGTTTGGAAGTTACACTATTCCCGAGTGAGATAGATAGGCTTTAATCTTTTTTTTAAAAAAAACTAGGGATCTTTACCAAAACTCTAATGTAACCCAAGGTGTAAAAAAATCACCAAAATATTCTTTACATAGCGTGACCTGCGAAAGCTATTGATGATAGGATAAAATAATGTACTACGTCTTTGTAGAACATATTATTATGTACAAAAAGTGGGACAGCATATGTTTAACTATTATAGTTATGCCACAATAAGTGTTCTTTTGTTTAAAAAAAAAAAACAACGTCATATATCGTTGAAATTTTTGTTAAAGACCCAAGCCGAGCCGGAGCGAGCCGCTAGTATCTCATAAAAATACGTTCATGGTTCTTTAACAGAAAGTTTCTTTACATAGCCAAGAACTAAATTTATCACAGCGTATGAAAACCTTGGTGATTTATAGACGAAAATCTTAAAAACAGATACACATACTTACTAATGTTTTGGGTATTACTGGGATTACTGTATTTAATGGCGGTACTGATTCCTTCGAGCTCGCAAGGAAGCAATTCCTTACAGTTCAAAGCGTAAAACGTAGATAACCCAATACAATTGAGATATAGACCTCATGTTTCAAGGTCGGTGACAACGTTCTCTTGTGCCTACGGACTCCGGTAATCACTTAAGCCCAGATAGGTCGGAAAATAAATAAATAAAATCCTTATATTAAATTTCGATACATCAATTATTAATATCTGGTATAATTTTCATTTCTTTTAAAATTAACATTTAAGCAATAAAAAAAATTTAAAAAATAATGATCGTAAATGATCTTAAAGTTGAAGATCCTATCTATTCTAATAAAAACACTTTCCAAAGATACTATTATGACGTTAACGTTTGGCAAACACAAAAACAGATTACAGATATTTTAAATGAAATCAATAAGCTATGTGTAAGCCAATTTAGCTTTATATTCGCGCAAAAGAAAATACGCAAAATGCACGAAACACGTTTTCTTGATGTAAGTCTTCCTGGAGCACGGTCGTTGTACAACTGAATTATAAACTTGATTTCACACTGGAAATTATTCAATATCACTGTATTGTTTTTTGTTTTAAAATTAAAATTAAATTGGCGCTGGACGGGACATATGATGAGAGAAAAGAAAGAGAAATTGACCAGAATAATAACGGAATGGTACCCTAGAGAAAACAGAAGAACTAGGGAAGACAGCCAAAGCGATGGGAAGACCACTTGAAGCAAGTAGCTGGACCAGGATGGTTACGTACAGCAAAGGATAGAAGCAAATGGAAGTCCTTAGAGGAGGCTTTTGTCGAAAGACAAGCTGTTAAGAGGAGAGATAAGCCGAATGCCGAGATATGTTTTAGTATAAGTTAATGTTATAGTTTTCTTACCTCTATTGATATTATTTTTATGTTTAGTTAAATAAATTAAACTCTAAGAGCAATAAAGGCTTATTTATTTTATTTTATTTATTTATTTATTATTGTTTTTTTATCACGAACCAAGTGATGTTTGATGGAGTCCGTTATTTATGTCCGGATTTTGGGGCTTCACTATAACTACATAGCATAATTCAAAGTCGCTTTCTCTGTCCCTATATCCCTATGTATGCTTAAATCTTTAAAACTACGCAACGGATTTTGATGCGGTTTTTTTAATAGATAGAGTGATCGAAGAGGAAGGTTTATATGTATAATAACATCCATTAAATAGTAGAGAAATCAATAATAAATTACAGTTTCCGAAGCGAAGCGAGGGAGGGTCGCTAGTAAAAAATAATTTACAGAGATATTAAGCTGGCCGTATGGTAATGTGCCAATCAAGACGGCCACTTCTGTAAGGTACTTAGTTCAAAGAGTGTCATACCATATATTTTTTTCTAATAAGTGTAGATATTATAACTCTTATTACCTACTCAGTGAAAAGGTACTATTCTGGATTTCATACTTCTTATGAATATTCAAACTAGAGGTCCCGCAGTAGTCGAAATTCGACTATAATTAATTGGAATTGTAAGTTAGTACACTATTATGTTTTATACTTCTATAATTACAAATTTCGCCAAAGTTACACTTTAAAAATTATTAATAAAGACAAACAATATTTAATCTATTCTCAATTTGATCACAGACGTCAAGAACAAAAGTTTGACAATAAATAATATTATGCATGCGTGTGTGCGTCAAATACATGGTATGTAGTGTGTGTAATGTTTTTTTTATTGATTTAATGCATCTTTTACGCATTACTTAAAAAAAAAAATTACATTGTGCACTTCTTCTCTATATTCTCTATAAGTGTGGGAAATTTCATACTCCCTCCGTCCGCGCAATTTTCGTAAAAAGGGATACAAAGTTTTTGCTTCACGTATTAATATTCAAATAATCTTACTTTTCTAATTTCAAGATGTTGGCAAATATATTGCACTGTCGATTGCAACTATAATTGACATCTGTAATGTATTTCTTGTCAACTTGTAAATTTTTTATATTGATGATCACTTTGTTAGTGCAACTAAATAAATATTAAATAAATATAATTAGTAAACATTTAAAAAAAAAAAAGATATCTGGTGTCGTGGGACACCGGATAGGAACGAAGTTCCTTATATAAAAATATTAATTTTAAGTTCTATTCGAAGTATAAAGAAAATAATTATTCGGGTATACATTTTTATCATGATTTTTTATATAAAAAAAAAACTACATTACAAAGTTATTAACTTTATTTTATTCACAATGATTTATAAAATATATATATATTATGTATGTTATTACAAAGTTAACTAGTACACTGTGTGCATTACTAATTTGTATGCTATTACAAAGCTAAGTCGCACACTGTGTGCATTATTAATAAAAATCTTACGTTACGGACATTTTTTCCCTGTTTGGGTACCTCTCCGCATCGTCTCATAAGGAACTTCGTTCCAAAAAAAAAACCCGGTAGGAATGGCGATTTCTCGTGAGGCGCATAACATCTGCCCACAGTAATGATGCTTGTAGGAATATATGACAAAGGGAAGATCTTCCACCGAGCGGCTGATATTGCTCGGTAGACCGACGGTCCAAATGTTGTTGTTCGGAACTTGTATATATGCGCTTTATCTTGAAAATGTCGTAAGCGAGATTCAGGCATCTGTCAATTATCTTGCGTTGTATGATGGCTACCCGCCACATCACTCCCCTCCGAGACTGGAGGTCGTATCATTTTTAGTTAGCGTTGTCCGTGTTGAGATTAGCTTGCAAGGGCCAGGGCTGCTCGAAGTCTGCGGTGAGTCGAGACTGAGCTTAAATGCTGCGCGATGAGGCAGTGTAGGTGCGTGCCGTAGGACCAGGAAGCGCGGTGAGTCGGCTGCGATGGTCCTGTTGAGGCTGCGATGCTGGCTTGCTGTGGGATGACTGTCGATGACTTGCTTTTAACTGCGAGAATGCGGGGATTGTGGTAGCCGAAGTTCTTGATGCGCTGATGATGAATCAGAAGGTTACGTGTTCACATCACGTCGGGGTCACCAGTTGTAGGAATATATGACAAAGGGAAGATCTTCCACCGAGCGGCTGATATTGCTCGGTAGACAGACGGTCCAAATGTTGTTGTTCGGAACTTGTATATATGCGCTTTATCTTGAAAATGTCGTAAGCGAGATTCAGGCATCTGTCAATTATCTTGCGTTGTATGATGGCTACCCGCCACAATGCTGAATGACGACCACGACCGCTCTGACAAGAGTGATACGACAGAGGAAAGAAAACACTCATAATTATCACTCATGATTACAATTATTATCATACAAACATACCTTATTAAATTTAACATCAGCTGAGCCGCGAAGTATCTACATTAAAAAAAGGATAAAACATTTACCCATTACATCGAAGTTCCTCGATTGACGGATTAAAATTTCAAATCGTGAACGCTCGTGTCTGCGTATAAAGACCCTTACACACTTGCCATCGAGCCGCTCCTTGGGTGGGTCAGAACGGCACAATTATATTTATCGCCGTGTGTCGGCATGTCGTCTGTCCACGCATAAATCAGTGCATGTTCGTTCGCGGCCCGACAAGCCTGTGAGAATCGACCTTAGCTTTTTAATATTTAAGAAGTTTTTCGCAGATTTCAATATATACTTGTACATCAACTGTATGATTGATTGTTACAATCTTCCAAACTCAATTTTTTTTATTAATTAGACGAATGAGCTCACGGTCCACGTGACGTCAAATGGTTACTAGAGCTGTTAAAAATCATATATTCACCACCACCACCTTCTTTATGTGAATGTGTCTATATTATTATTATTGCTTTATTATTGCTTAGATGGGTGGACGAGCTGGATTTAAATGGTTACTGGAGCCCATAGACATTTACAACGTAAATGCGCCACCCATATTAAGATGTAAGTTCTAAGGTCTCAGTATAGTTACGACGGCTGCCCCACACTTCAAGCCGAAACGCATTACTGCTTCACGGCAGAAATAGGCGGGGTGGTGGTACCTACCCGTGCGGACTCACGAGAGGTCTTATCATCAGTAAACGCTTTTTATACACGAAAATATATAGTGACAAAGAAGGATTTTCCAATACCGCATGTTATGCTTAGTAGACGAACCTAGATATACCGGAGTTTGTCTTGAAAATGTCGGAATTCAGATCTCAGCAGGTTTTTGCTATTTGAACACTTCATCTTTGGCAGTTAGTGCTGCATCAGGAATACAGATGCTACCGGCCCATATACATGATCAACAGGCAGCAAATTAAACAAATAACTTTTTCAAATACCATAACTGAATGTTTCCTGTGTAATTTACGAGCAGTATAGCACCGCTTAATCAAGGTTTGGCTCATTGTTAACTTGGGCCGCTTGAAATAATGGCGCCATTGTCTCTTAGTATCGCGATAAAGTAGGCTTTAAAGCAGAAACTTTTTGATTCAATGGCATATACAAGTTTCCTATATAAAAGAACAGAGTATATATAATAGTATCTCGATACCCAAGCCTGTAGACTGAATGGTAAACAGTCGACGTCGCCTTAAACACGTCATTACGGACCCTTCCGATCAATTAACGATGCTTTTAGGTACCATATTAACCCATAGACGCAGCCCACTGAGTTTCTCGCCGAATTTTCTCAGTGGGTCGCGTTTCCGATCCAGTGGTAGACTCTGCGAAGCACTGCTCTTGCTAGTGTTAGCAACACTCCGGTTTGAGCCCCGTGAGCTCACCACACGTCAAGGAGAAGCTGAAATAGCCTCTCAAGGCTATCAGTATAAGGTAGGAGAAAAAAGTTTAGTAGGTATCTCCGATCTGATAAAAATCTGTTCGGTTTGATAAATGTTAGGAAAGGTGAATACGTGAACTGCGCCACTTCTAAGTACTTATCACATGTTTCATAGCTGTGACCTCTCCTAAGAAATCCTACTCTCTTACTCTCCTCCTGTTGGTCATCGGTTGCTCGTAGTTGAGGATCGCGACTCTCTCAATGCAGTCGGTTGACTTTCTCTTTCCATCAAGGTCTGTCACTGGCCTAATTGAAAGCTAAGCTGTGCTAGGTGGTGTCTTTAGGTTGGTTTCCATTGCTTGGGACTTCGTCGTCTCGACATTAGTCTCTAGCTGTCTACTTAACCGAACTTGGCCTTACATGTTCTTCACTTGTAAACATGCATTGAGTGGAATGAGATATGTAGTTTATTGATATAAAAGCTAGCATAGGTCCGGAGTTAATCTTTGGTCATTTATCTCTAGTTGGAGGTAATAATGCAATATGTGAGTGTTAAACTCCAAGAATAGGCTTCGAAAAGTATGTATAATCGTCCTGTTATGATTGGAGATTCGATCTTATGAAGTGACAGAGCGGTATTTTATTTTCTAATATTTGTGGGATTATTTGTAGGTGTTTTATGAACGTCAATAAAAATATGCACAATAATAATAAATCTTAACAACATAAGAAATCTTGAAGGTATACATTTTGGTGACATTTTACTAGCCGAGGCAAAAAGTTCATGAGTAGAAATAAAGTCATTTTTTCTGGATTTCGAAATTAATTGCATCTCGTATTCCCGCTTTCGCTTATGAAAAGTACCAATCAAGTTTCGCTATAAAAGCTCCCTGTACCGAGCTTGTTCTCGCGGCAACACGCTGTGCTGAAATTGATCGTTTCCTGATAATGTTAGTGCGTCTGATACAATGCCTGTCAGGGATTTGACATAATTAGTTCGTTAGTTTGCCAGGGTTTTATTTATTGATTATTTGTTGTTCACTGTAAAGTCTGGTACCGTTTTTAAGTATCAATATGGGCAGATAATTTAAAATTGTTGATCTGTTCATCAATTGATGAGAAACTCCAGCATATTCCATGTTCATATTCAGGCCCACTTGGATAGAAGGTCTATTGAGGTCATTGAGCATGAAGTTCTCTAAGGACTCAGCCATAACATAAGTCACAGTATCTTCGGTAAATCGAAGATGAGTTATGCACACGCCGTTGATGTTGATGCCTCGGCCTTTCCAGTCCTTAACTTTGAAAGCATCCTCCAAGGCGGTAAACAGTTTCGGAGAAATAACATCTGCCTGCCTCACGCCATGCAGGAGTAATACGGGTTTCGAAGTCTGGTCCTGTAATCCGACTGACATAGTGGCGTTTTCATACAAACGCTTCAGCACTTTGATGTATCGGTAGTCGATTTAGTATCGTTGTAGAGACTGCGACACGGCTTTTTTATTTTTTTATTGCTTAGATGGGTGGACGAGCTCACAGCCCACCTGGTGTTAAGTGGTTACTAGAGCCCATAGACATCTACAACGTAAATACGCCACCCACCTTGAGATATAAGTTCTAAGGTCCTCATTATAGTTACAACGACTGCCCCACCCTTCAGACCGAAACCCATTACTGCTTCACGGCAGAAATTGGCAAGGCGGTGGTACCTACCCGTCTGGACTCACAGGAGGTCCTACCACCAGTAATTACGTAAATTACGATTTTGCGGGCTTGATTTAGATGAGATCTCAATCGTATCAAAGGCTGTCTCGTAGTCCACAAATGCTACACAAATGGTCTTTTGTATGACCTAAAGCAGCGTATAAATGTGCTCTGCAATCCTATAGTATTTTCCAAAACCGTAAATATATTGCCAAAAAACGAAAACCAGTTGGATTTCTGCAGGAACTTTGTAAAGTACGGTTCTGAATTTCGTGCTAACTACATCACAACCATTTACATTCATTACACCTTGATACTTAAACCCTCATCTTCAGTCCGCGAAGGCAGGGTTTTTGTGCCCGACTTTATAATTAAAAGACTATTCAGTGAAACCTGGCTTTAGACACCCCTACTATTTATTTGGTGGCTGGTTCCGGGTTTTCTGAAAATCGTTTGACTTTTAGGTACTTTACTAGCTACTTTGAAAGTGAATCCAAGAACAGGAATTTCGCTAAATTCATCTGACCTTTTTTCATTAATCGCATATTTGAAGCTAAAGATAAAATAATCATGTAATTGTTGATTGATAGTCCCAAAGGTAACTTGATAGTTTCTAAGTTTATTTAAAGCTTGGTTTAGAGGAGTTTCTGCCTATGAACAGTTGCATTTACAGCTGTAATTGTAAGTGTTCCCCAAAAACAAACCGTTCAGCTCAAGGCTTGAAAACATTGTAATTGATGTAAAAAATGTTAAATTCTAACCATAAGATTGAACTGACAACAAACCTAGGCTACTATTTTCTTCTTGTTTTGTTATGGTATGATTATCATACCCATTTTTTTTTTTTTGTTTTTATTGCCCTTGTGTTTGGTATGCTATTGTGCCCATAATTTAAACCCTTTTACGGTGTGATCACTTGTATTTGTTCTCATTTTAATATTATTTTCGACGTGTAATTATTTGTTCATTTGAATATTGTACAGGCCAGCTGTGTCTAGGACTTGGCTAAAACTGAAGAAAATTTTAAATCATATCCTGTATTGTTTTTAATAAATTTTTGGAGGTGTGCTCAACTATCGCATAAAGATATTTAATTAAATACTTACATAACGTCACTTCACTTCTTTTTCAAGGCAATCAAATTTAAGGATCTTAAAAATAATCTTTTTTTTAAATTTCTTTTCTTTTCATAAGAACTATTTAAAACTATAATAATATAATAGAATAACAAATTGCACGATCATGTTTCTTATAACAATAGTAATAAGATCAGGTATACTGTTGGCTTAAGATATAAAGTGCGGTCTGGCTCAGTTTTATGACGTCATTGTCGACCGTAAACGTCATTACCGGCCCACTCGGCTTAAGGAGACGGAAAATTTAAAGTGAGCGAAAAACACCGGAAAATGAATCATTCATCAGCTTTGAGAGGAGGTGTTTAAATTTATTAAATTTTACGTATTTCGACGCTGGAGTTTGGTAGTATAGAATTTTGATGATTTTATTTCATTTTGATGTCAATCGCTAAAGGAAGAGACGTACGCTGTACTCATTCGAATCAAACGATTTGCTACAAGTGGATACCATTTTTCTAAGCACATCGTATGTATCTATAGCTTGGAGGTATCGCCATGGTCTTTCCTGAGCGCTTTGACATGCTCTTTTTCAAGTAGGATTTGAAGAGATTCTTCAGTGGAAAGATATTTTTTTTATTGCCCTTGTAGGCAGACGAGCATACGGCTTACCTGATGGTGAGCGGCTACCGTCGCCCATAGACTTCAGCAATGCCAGGGGTAGAGTCAAGCCGCTGCCTACCGCTTAATACTTTCCATAAGCTTCGTTTGAAGAAGAACATATCATAACGCTCGGGAAACACCGTGGAGGGGAGTTCATTCCATAGCCGGATGGTAAGTGGCAAAAAAAAGCCTCTGGAACGCACTGTGGATGACCGCAGTGGCTCCAGGTAGTATGGATGAACTCTACTCCGGTGGCGGGCGGTGCAATAGTAAAAACGAGATGACTGTATCATCTCTAGCAATTCCTCAGAGCACTCCTCATGGAACATACGGTACAAAATACAGAGGGAACCGAAGTCCCTCCGCTGACCCAGAGGTCCCAAAGGATTCGTGAGTAATCCTAAAAGTAAAATGTAGATACATAGAATACTTGCTTTATATTTAATCTTGTACTACTGGATAAAAAATAGTCTCTTAGCCAAGCACGACCCCATTTCAACATTTACATTAAATTAACAAAATGATGTCCTGATAAAAATGTTTTTACATCCTGGTCCCGTTTAATTTACTTCGACGGAGCCTTCGACGTCATTATTTTTAAGGTTTAATTAAAAAGCCTTGGAAAATAAGCTCTTTAGGCATCAAATGGACCAGTTTTATTTAATGTTAGCACAGGTTCTTCCGCGCAGGTGACATTTTACTTAAAAATAAATGAAAAGAGACTTTTGCGTGTGAAAATTCTGATTTCTGTAGAGTGTAGACAAAATTTACGGGTAGGACCTCTTGTGAGTCCGCACGGGTGGGTACTATCACCCTGCCTATTTCTGCCGTGAAGCAGTAATGCGTTTCGGTTTGAAGGGTGGGGCAGCCGTTGTAACTATACTAGACCTTAGAACTTATATCTCAAGGTGGGTGGCGCATTTGCGTTGTGGATGTCTTTGGGCTCCAGTAGGTAACTACTGAACACTAGGTGGACTGTGAGCTCGTCAACTTATCTAAGCAATAAATAAAAAAGATGTGTTAATTGAATCATAACATTAACTTGAAACATTTTGAAAGATAGCTAGACTAGACCCGCTTCGTTTTTTTTTTATCGTTTGGCCGTTTAATTTTTTATTTCGTAACCATCAAACATACTGATGAAAAAATCAGTCTTATTAATAATATTTAGTAGAACCAATCTAGCTATTTCAATTCGATTGTAAGGTACATTCCTTATGAAAACGTTATCGAATATCGATAAATAATTGAATTTGAATGACCAGAATAGTGGACAACTTTTGTTTTACAATCCCATAGATTTTATGTAGATTAAGAGAGTGCATTCCATAAATAAGCGCTGAGATACAATATCGGAATGTGTTAATATTTCGCCTTTGCGCCGTGCTGCGGGAGCTAACTGTCATTTATTAGTGCCGTGAGATCACTGCTTTTCTTATCTGCCGATATCGATAAACAAAATATGATAATCTAGATAGGACTTTGACAAGCATCGTCTTTGTCTAGATAATTTACTATTATATGCAGTGTAGTCGCAATTCGGTGATTTTTGTTTCGTTTTTAATTGTTTTGGAGGCTGTAAGCGTAATCTGCTTATTAAAAATGAAATAATAAATAAACATTTTACAAGCACTTAAAACTCCAGCAAAGCGAAACATCCGAAACAGTTTTTTTTTTCCGAAAAACACTTTATCAACGGCTTCCATTATGGAAGCAAAGTTTTTAATGTACATATTTTTCATTGTTTGAACTGTAATATTTCTCTTTAATCCCGTAATATATTCGGCGTTCACATCCCTAAAAGGCGATAAGGAGCCAGACGGCAAAACAAAAGCGCTATCGACGTGAATTTCAACAATATCCGAGCGACGCGTAAATCACGCACGTCCGCCATATTGTTTATTCGCAGCGTGCTGTGTATTCGATACGAGTGGTGTGGTGTTCGTTTTTCTTTTTTTAAATAACAAAAATGAATAATAAAAGAGATTTTATCGATAGATTTGCAAATAGAATTGTCAACGGCACTATCTTTTGAGTGCTTTATTGGGTCTATATTCCGTTTTAAAATTCTATTTAGTTTTTAAATTCTTGCACTTTAGTTTAACGCAAGTGCTCCGCGGCTTCACTCGAGAAATTGGATGAAGAGTTTCTTTGTATCACTTTCGGGCCCGTAAAGTCTTAGTAGATTTGTAGAATGGTTTGTACAAAATAACGGTACGAAAATATGTTATTAATATTAAAAAAAAGTGGGAAGTCCACGGGCAGCCTGACATGCTGCCGTAGCGAAAGGGCTGACGTTCTAGAACCTTCGTTCTTCGCTTCGAAGGCTCCGTCAGCCGGGTGTCCTTGGGGTGAGCTGCGCCGTCTGGTTGTAGTTTTGACCGCGATAACCCCCTTACCTCATCCGGGTTCTGACCTCGGAGGGGATTGGACGCTTGGGTGTAGAGTGCAGAGGAGTCCTTTAGTGAGTAGGGACCTAAAAGCATAGCGCCCGCGGTCCACAGTTGCAGACCAGTTCCACATACCCCGCGTGCCCCCTAGGCGTGGGAGCCTCGTAGAAGGATCGGCCCCCAGACCAAAAAAAATGAAACGCACGATGAAGGAATAACATTGTGTAATAAAACACAAACCAGAAAATATTGAATTTGCATAATTACTAGGCGTATCGTAGGCCAGTTTGGATAGGTACCATCGACCTGCTTATTTCTACCGCGGAATGGTCGTTCTTTCCGGTCTCAAGGTGGAAAAGACTTTATCAATTCAAAGCTTAATATTCACGTGCTTGTGGTAGCTTCCACATTAAGATGCTTTTGGAGTCCGATAACCACTTTACCAGATAATTCTGATCCCGTTCATCCGCCTAAGCAATAAAAAAATCTATTTTCATGTTACATTTACGAGCTAATTTCATAAAATATAATAAAATTTCAATTAAATAATCTCGATTACTTAACATATTAAAGAAATTGCATTAAAAAAATTTTTGATACACATTGAAATATCCAATACGGTTAATCCTTCCATAAACACACTAACCGCAAATGAAAATGGATGTGGCATTCGCGAATCATTGTTTTCGTATATGTTCGCAGTTTTTATCGTGAATTAATGTCCATATAACCACTGAATATAAATCTGGACTATTTGCTTTGACTGGGAAGGGTTGTTCTGACTCGTTCACATACACACGATTTTGAATGGAGAATTTAGTTTTTATTTTATCTTATTGCATAGATGGGTGGACAAGCTCACAGCCCACCTGGTGGTAAGTGGTGGTGTTAAACATATGCCTACTACTGTGGAGTAGATATTTGCAAACAAATGCAGATCTTGTCACTGGCATTTTAAAATAGTAGCGAGGATTTAGGAATTTTTAAGGAGGTAAATTTTACCACTTTCCATCACGAGGATCCTCAGGCCCCAATTTATGATTAATATTAAAGGTCCTACTATTAGTCATTTAAGTTTACGTTAAAATAAATCCGATAAGAAATAGGACGCACGCCATTACGATAATATAGTATCTAATAATGCGACCGCGAAAAACTAAACCTCTGAAAAATTACAAATTTACAAGTATTCACAAAAATCTACGGCAAAGTTAAAGCATCTTTGATTTGAAATTGGCTGTTGGATTTAGAAACATAAAACAGAAAATTCATAGTTTTTTCGATAATGTAAGGGTGTCTTCTAATCTGCTTGGAGCCTGATTCTCGCAAACGGGTTTTCAAAATATTTGACCATAAACTAACTCGTGGCCAACCTAACCCTAAAACTGCAGTTGCTGACAACGTACGCATATGCAAGGTTGTCGCGTTTTCCGCAATTTGAACTTCACACGGCATCTGCTGTTTTACTGTATACCGCCACATAAGCTCTAGAAATATAAATAGCATTTTATTGGCCTTTGAAAAGTATCATGAAGGGGTGGGTTAAGGTACTTGCCACCACAACTATAACATTTTTAGTTTAACACATAGTGAGGCTCTCCTCACTCCACAGTGTCTCTACTTTGGTTTAGTTTTAGTAGGTCCTCTTGTGTTTGCAACGTCTTCATTATATACGATACCTGATCGATTTGCTAATTTGATTATTGGAAGTGTAATAAGAGAAAGGAAGGTAGTGTCCGAAATAAATCCAACTGGTTAAAGTCGAATGTACCTACATTCTCGTCGAATGTGAACGTACCTTATTTGTTTTTAATTATCCAAAATCCGCGACTTGTTCATGGTTTGTTCGCTTTATAATTTGATTAATGTTCAAAAAAGTTGGTCGTGTTTTTTTATCTGACCGTACGAACGAATTGTTTTTTGCATGTTATAATTCATTTCAAAATCGTTTTCCATTCCATATATTATTTTTATTGAATAGACTATAGTGAACTAGTAGACGGGTTACTTGGTGTTATTTACTGGTGGTAGGACCTCATGTGAGTCCGCACGGGTAGGTACCACCGCGCCTATTTCTGCCGCGATGCAGTAATTCGTTTCGGCTTGAAGGGTGGGGCAGCCGTAGTAACTATACTGAAACCTTACAACTTATATCTCAAGGTGGGTGGCGTATTTACGTTGTAAATATCTATGGGCTCCAGTAACCACTTAACACCAGGTGGGCTGTGAGTTCGTCCACCCATATTAGCAATAAAAATAATAATAATAAAAATTAGTGATAACCGGAGTCTATTCACATCACAATGCGGCCACCTAACTTGGGACGTTTTTTAAGTAATCTAGTTTCAGAAATAGAGTAAGAGGTTTAGCTATACCAGATGTCAGCCGGAAAATATTGTACAGACGCAAGTTTTCTCTCACGCTGAGAAATTTGAAGCCTAGCAGGCACACTCTAATCTAATTTCGTGCATGCACCGAAGTAGCACTTAAAACTAGCAGACATTTAAATTCATTCACTTAGCTTTTACATGCCGCTCGCAAGGAAATCTTAGAAAGACTAAGACAGAAACAAAGTGTTTGATGAAATTCGACCTTATTTGTTTTTAATTCTCATATTATTTCCTTATCAACACATTGCCGATTCTGCAAAGCATTTCTGAGTTCAGATTTAAAAGAGAGCACAGAAAATTTAATACAATTGAGAAATTGTTCGTGTCTAAAAGAGTTCAAAGACTGTGGTCATCGTTAATACCCTGATACGTGTCCACATTTGCTAATAAAAAAAAGCAAAAAAAAATATATGGCAAACTGCACAGAGCTTACGACTCGCTACTGCTAAAGTGAAAGCAGCGAACAACACGATATTCCTATTTTAAAAAAATTGACGTTTCCGACTGTTCGAATCGGCCAGATCTGAAATTGGAAGCCGTAAAGGCGGCGACCGGATGTCGGACGCTCAGCTCCATCAGATCCGTATCACGGTTGGCTCGAGCCGCCGGATTCATTTCCGGTCGACGGTTGCATTTTGAATTTTAGAATTCGATTCAAAACGAAATAGGTCACAGATGGACTCGCGTGGTTACAGAGTTATGAGTGGACTTATTGATATTTGGATTACATTTAAGAAAGTCTTTTGGCCAATCATTTTTTTTAACAGTTTTATATATTGAACATTAATTTCTAAAGATTTTTATTTTTTTTATTGCTAGATTGGTGCACGAGCTCACAGCCCACCTGGTGTTAAGTGGTTTTTGGTATTTAAAAAAAAAAACTCTAAACCTTTACATAGATGACCCGGGCGGACTCACAAGAGGCCGATATAGCCAATACCGTCTTTACTATAAGGGTACACGGGGCCCGTGCCCAGGGCCCCCATTCTCAGGAGGTCCCGAAAGACCGACAATTTCTCTCACACGTTTATTTTCAAAACATTTTTGTCGGGCACATTACACTTTTTTCAGAAATCAGTAATCAGAAGGTATTTACAAGGCATATACTATGCCTATAATGGAAGATTTTGCTCAACAGAAATCCCGAAAGAAACCGTTATCGAAACCGTAACCAAAAAACCAGCAGCATTCTAATATCATTAATGACATATTATATCATACTGTATTTGATTACCTACAATAAATGGGCATACTCATTAAAAAAATGTTATTATAATTCGCTTTTTTTACTTTCCAAAAGGGCCTCAAATTCTTGTGTGCCCAAGGGCCCCATCCTAGTTTAAGACGTCCCTGGATATAGCGATAAGATCTGCATTATGTTTAATATAATTACGTTCCACTCTCTCTCTCTTTCTGTCTCTCTTTCTGTCTCTCTATGTGTAACGCACACAAAATGTTAGTGTTTTTTTTTTTAATCAAAGAATCTTCATCGCAACATTATTCCTATTGTCATAAAGCTTGCTTAAGTTGTTGTTGGCACTTCATAAGAGGCTTTGGTCATATTACTTTCAACGTATACTCGTAACGTATTTTTAACGCGATCTAAAGAATAAAACGCCAGGTGTACTCGTATGAAGCTGTCCGACAGTGCAAGTGTGTTCAAATCCTACAGGCGGGTACATACATCATCCTAAGGAAACACATTTTTAAATACGTTTTCACGAACAACTTGTGTGATGAAGGTATAATAACATCATGTAAAAATAAAATAAATAATAGTTTAAAAATGGTATAAGTAGTTATAAATATTTTTTCTTACACTGTTTTTAATTCAAATTTATTAAAATTTATTTTTTATTTTAGTTGTATTTTCTATAAAAGCGTATTTTGCTAGTTTTTTTAAACTATTATTTATTTTTCATTTTTGAGTTGAATTTGAATTTTTTCGATTTTATTTTTTATTCATTTTTTTTAAATATTGAATTGTCATCGGTCCTTTATAAGTATACCAAATTTAGAGTTAATCCGACGTCTTGAAGGGGGTCAAATCATGTTCAAAGATTCCGTTACATACTAACATACATACCTCTGAAGCTAATAAAAGCGTATTAAAATATTATATAAATTGCCTAGCTACTTTAGTTTCCGCCGTCGAGCGGGGGCCAGGGAGGCGGACCTCGCCCAAGCCCTGGCCCTCTAAGTGTTTCGGGTCCCCCTCGCATGTCGGTCTTGGGGCCGGCGAAGGGGGCCTAAGAAGACGACGTACAAACTGCTCTGCACGCGTTTTACGTAAGAGCATCCGGTTGATGGAAGGCCGGCTATCTTCGACCCACGCTGGTTTTGACCCAGCGGGATATTCCGTAGGATAACTTATTCTAACCGGCGCCATCTAGGCGGGCTCCGGATAGCCGACCGAGAGGGCTGGTGGTCGTGGCGCTGACGACCTCCAGTCTGGCGTCTCGAGGGGGAGGGTGATGGGAGAGATGTGCTCCGCACTAAACGCTTCACTCTCCCCCCTTTGCCTTTTCATGGGTTCTGTCTCATGCGAGGCTCGGACGTGGGTTGTTGAGCGACAGGAGGTTTTAGTCAGTTCGACTCTGATATGCCCCGCCCTCCATCCCCAGTGGAGGGCGGTAGTCCGGTGACTTCCTCCTGACAAAAAAAAAAGATACTTTAGTTTGGACGTATAGTCAGCCCGCATGGGTTAGCACCACCATCCTGGTTATTTTCAACGCGAAATATTTTTTACCCTTCCGTTTGAGGGACGAGACAGTCTTTATGAGTTTTTTTTCTATGGCTTTGTACGTAGACGAGCATACGGCTCACCTGATGGTAAATGGTCACCGTCGCTCATGGACGTGGGCAATGCCAGCGGCAGAGCCAAGTGAATAGTCGTGTCCTGGTGATTCTGCTGGTAGGGCGTCTTGTTAGCCGGCACGTGTAGGCATCACCATCGTGTCTACCGGTTTGAGGGTTAAAGGTGATGCAATATAATGAAAACTTAGGCCTCGTATCTCGAGGTGAGTGTTTTATGAGTCCCAGTTTTATTTTTACTTTGGGGATATACACGACAAAGGGAAGATCTTCCGCCGAGCGGGTGATATTGCTCGGTAGACCGACGGTCCGAATGTTGTTGTTCGGAACTTGCGGTAGGCAGCGGCTTGGCTCTGCCCCTGGTATTGCTGAAGACTATGGGCGAAGGAAAAAAAAAAGTTGTATATATGCGAGCTTATTTCGAAAAGTTCGTAAGCGAGATTCAGGCATCTGTCAAGTATCTTGCGTTGTATGATGGCTACCGTCACATTACTTACTTTATATCAGTTGAGTCGTCCTTTCTGCCCTCGCCTATAACTGCCTCTTTTCTTTTCCTTTTCGACCCCAGCGGCCAGCTGTTCTCTGTGTAATGTGTCCACGACCACTTGAAATTAACATAACGTGGGTAAGGACTCCACAAGGCGGACCGGAAACCTGTTGAAGGTGACGGAAATCCATTGGATGCAGCTAAAGCACGACTGGTCGTTAAGTTGAGGCTCGGGAAGGTATCTAGCAGCGGACGTACGTGGGCTGAAGGATAGGTACATAGTCGCAACATTACATCTGATTAAGACCACCACATATCTACGATCTAATAATACTCGTCTTAAAGACCAAAATCAAAAGGAACATAATAGTATTTAATGGAAAAAAAACTAGAAAAAACTAAATCTTTACAAATTTTCAGCACGGCGGTGCCTTGGTTCTACATTTTGGGAGGGGAGGTTTCTGAGGCGAGTATCGCTAAAAGGGAACAAAAAAGAGGGGCAGGCTGAAGTTAGGTAATGAGAAGTAGACGTACCTGCCAACCCGTCGCTGGCTTCGTGCAGACGTCCGGTGTATTCGTGTTGAGCGATGCACCAGTGTTCGAATCTTAGGCGAGTACCAATTTTTCTAATGAAACACGTACTCAACAAATGTTCACGATTGACTTCCACGGTGAAGGAATAACATCGTGTAAAAATCAAATCCGCAAAATTATAATTTGCGTAATTGCTGGTGGTAGGACCTCTTGTGAGTCCGCACGGGTAAGTACCACTACCACGCTTATTTCTGCCGTGAAGCAGTAATTCGTTTCGGTTTGAAGGGTGTGGCAGCCGTTGTAACTATACTGAGACTTTAGAACTTATATATCAAGGTGGGTGGCGCATTTACGTTGTAGATGTCTATGGGCTCCAGTAACCATTTAACACCAGGTGGGCTGTAAGCTCGTCCATCTAAGCAATTAAAAAAATGTAAAACGAGCGGCATTAGTATTAATTTTTTTTTTTTTTAGAGGCATGGACTTAATCAAACCTGTACTTAATATATCCATAAACGTCGGAATAATATCACGACGATATAGAACGCGGGATTAAATCGTAAAGTGGTTATTAATTAAACGCGACATTGTTAGAAAATATTTCTAAAATTCATACACAATTGTAATTCATAGCGTGTACGGCAATAAACGTTTATGAAGAGACAGACGTCTATTAAAAGGGTGAGTCAAACGCGGTGTTGTATTAAAAAGCTATCTCGAGGGAAATCAGAGCAGTTTTATGATCATTTCGACAAGACACGACACATTATATTAGGATAGCACTATTAATGCTTGTTCAGTTTTTGGGTAACGAGGAATTCTATGAACTCACTTCGCTTCACTGGTGGTAGGACCTGTTGAGAGTCCGCGCGGGCAGGTACCACCACCCTGCTTATTTCTGCCGTGAAGGGTGGGGCAGCCGTTGTAACTATACCTGAGACCTTAAAACATGTCTCAAGGTGGGTGGCGCATTTACGTTGTAAATGTCTATGGGCTTCAGTAACCACTTAACACCAGGTGGGCTGTGAGCTCGTCCACCCATCTAAGCAATAAAAAAAAACTGTCGCCTACGATTTGGAGGGTAGAGGCGGATAATGTTGGAGTTGATCCAATAGCTTCTGCAACAACTTTGGATAAAATGGAAATCGCTCGAAGCTGACCGGGCAACATGATGGGTTCCGCGCGGAGCACGAGACCTTGAACTGCTCCGTTGAAGGTCTGTCCAACACTCGTACTCCCACCATATCTGAGCCTGAAAGAACCCCCCAGTGGAGCGTGGATACTCTTAACCCAGTTGCCTTTTCGAAAAGCGCGTATTGCTGATTCAAACATTTCTTCTACTAAATTACTATGAAGACTGTAAATTATCTAGTCTGTTTTTCAGTTTTCGTAAACTGTGGGGCTAATTTAAAAAAAAAAACATTTTTTTTACTTTCAAGAGTTCTGTAAAATATTCGCTATAATCACAATGAATCGGAATAAACGTGACATAAATGAAAGTAGTTTTAGTTACTGGTGGTAGGACCTCTTGTGAGTCCGCGCAGATGGGTATCACCACCCTGCCTATCTCTGCCGTGAAGCAGTAATGCGTTTCGGTTTGAAGAGTGGGGCAGCCGTTGTAACTATACTTGAGATCTTAGAACTTATATCTCAAGGTGGGTGGCGCATTTACATTGTAAATGTCTATGTGCTTCAGTAACCACTTAACACCAGGTGGACTGTGAGCTCGTCCACCCATTTAAGCAATAAAAAAATATGTAAAGTATAGGTATCTCTGATTTTTTTATTGCGCTTCCTCCTCCTTCCGTCGATAATACTCGAAGCTGAGGGTCGTGGCCTCCTCTAATAATTTTCTCCTGGATTATCCTTTTCCTCGGCTGTGCGGATAGTAATTTGGACTGAAGTGTTGAGACTGACGAATATTGCTTAGGTAAGTGGATTTACCACAATATGTTGTTTAGTGGTTATCACAGCCCAACACATCAAAAACATAAATGCCGTCGTCTACCTTAAGATATGATTTCTAAGGTCTCAGCTTTACATAGCAACAGCTGCCCCCCCTCCCCCCCCTCTAAACTAAATTCACCGCTTCATGGTAGAAATAGTCAAAGCATTAGTTCCTGCTCGTGTGACCTCGTAAGACGCCAAACCTACGTGAATGATATCGTAAGTGGTGAGATCGTAAAATGAGAAGAAAAACTAAACCTTAAATTTAGCTTTACTCATTTTACTCATAGTTGCTCATTAATCAACACAAGCAAAATACATTCGGGAATCTGGAATATTCGAGATGATAATAAACGATGATAATAATAATTTTAAAATTTGTATTGGGAACATCCATTGAACAAAAGCATCGGCTTGCATATAATGTGAGTGGAATTTATCGCAAATTATTTTGCTCCAATTAATAAAGCATCGAATATACGATCGTTTACTCTGAATATTCATTATTTTGTTGAATCGTAATAATTTGTTTCAGTAGATTATTGCATTGCAGGTGAATAAACGCATCTGGTGTTTTAAAAGTTTTCAAAAGGTTTCAGAGTACTTTTTTTCCCTTGTAGGCAGACGAGCATACGGCCTACCTGATGGTGAGTGGTTACCGTCGCCCATGGACTTCTTGGCTCTGTCTGCATTGCAGACCGAGCCGCTGCCTACCGCTAAAAGGCCACTATAATGCAGACACTGTTATTGAACTTAGAATTTAAAATCGATGAATGTGAAAAATACTTGGGAAGTATAGGGCTAAAAAAGTGCAAATTTAAGCGCTTTCTGGTGACCAGGTCTATCTGTAATGCACTTATAGAGGCTTTAGACAATCTTGAGACTGCAAGAGGATGTCAATGATAGTGTATGACAGCTATCTTCAAACTGAAACGCCTGATTGCTTCGCAAGAGTAATGCTTCGCTGAATCTACCACCGGATCGAAATGGCGACCCGCTGAGAAGATTTGCCAAGAAACTCAGGGAATTGTGACTTTAACGCTATTTTACCAGTTGCAAAATGCATTTTCTATTCTTAGATCTACATTAGAATGACGATTGTTTTCTAAACAGAAGCCTAGGTGCTTTGTGTTCCACTCTGCTGTCCTAAATAAAACATGTCACTCTTTTTGTCAATTTGGACTGTCAAAACAACTGAGATGGATATCGCAGACGGGCGACTTTGAAGACAAGAAAATTTTAATTTGACTGAGATATGTAATTGCGGTAATGTCTGTAGTTTTCCATTTTGACTTTTCATTTATAATATTGTTAAGCCGGTAAGAGTAACGCCATTTATCGCCGAATAGTCGAAAGAATATCAAAGGATCTAGTAGAATCTAGAATGCTCGAGAAGTACAACGCCATCTGTTGTCAGATAGCGGAAACACAATACTCGAATTGTGTGAAATATTCTCGATAATTCTAGGGACGTGGTATTGGCTATAAAAGCGTTGCACAGATGGCATGCAGTCAGTTAGTAATTGAAACTACTCGAAGCGAAACATCGAACGGATCACCTGAAGCAAAGCGGAAGAAGTGAATTGAAAATTTTAAAGTGTTTAAGTGTTCTAAGCGTTAAATACAGTTTATAGTTATTGGTGTAGCATTTATTTAACCCGAACTCCAGCGCGTAACAATATATACCTAATATTAGATGATTGAAACTGGAGCCCTGATAAAGTAAGGCTTCAATTTAAAAATGGGGTCGAAGAGTCAGTACTCTACTCTCTACAACTTTACAGTTAGAGTTTTTCGGCCTTACCCACCAAAAGACTTCCCTTGCACTCTCTCGCCTGACGTCAAATCTGCGTTCGGTGTCAGAATCCGGGCAGAGTAGGGGGGTAGCCGGGGTCAACAATATAACCAGACACTCGGTGACACCCTCAGGATGCCTGATGGGTCATCGAGGCTTTCGTTGGCGACCACCTGTCTCTCGGGTCATCGAGGCTATCGTTGGGCGGTACGACGGCCCGAGTGGTTCCGCTAGTGTTCCAGGATACCCCACTGAATCAGAACCAGCCTATCGGGTCGGAATGCGATACATCACCAACCAAGTTGCTCTTCCATAATAATGGTATCTACCCAAACATATTATATAACAGACCCTCTCAACACTAATTATGCTAACTAATTAAATCTACGAGATCTCTTTTTTCAACTCACTTTTTGTTTTTCATGTACTAATAATTCAACTCACTTTTCAAGTAATAACGGATAAAGTTGGCGGTCGAACATTTTGACGCATGAGCCCAACATGAACATGATCGTATTATTTGTAGTAGGACCTCTTGTGAGTCCACGCGGGACTCTTCTGCCGTGAAGCAGTAAAGCGTTTCGGTTTGAAGGGTGGGACAGCCGTTGTAACGATACTGAGACCCTATATCATATCTTAAGGTGGGTGGCGCATTTACGTTGTAGACGTCTATGGGTTCAAGTAACCACTTAGCATCAGGTGGGCTGTGAGCTCGTCCAACCATCTAAGCAATAAAAAACAAAAACAACTCTATATGAATATTATACCGTTTGTTTTAATAATTAGACCACAATGGCGGATAAATTACATTATTACTACTTAAATTTTAAAATAACGGCTCGTTTGCACTGCCTGGAGACCAGAGAAACATCGCATTTCAAGCCAAACGTACAGTTAAATATTTACACAAGGAAATATCACGCGGAAAATGTTTGCAGCGAAATATCACGAATCGTAACTTGTGCTTATTTAAAAACAAAATAGAAAGAAACAATAATAAAATTGTGGCTTTGTATATGCAATAATACATATTATATTAGTGGTAGCATTGGCGCATATTTGACAAGCATCAAGCTTCAGCCCTAATCTATACAAAAATATAAATCTACAGTGGTTTTTACGGATGTTCCGTTACAACTACTGAACTGTGCATCCGATTGACTTGAAACTTGGTATCCATGAAGAAAATACATGTATTTAATGGATAGGCTAATATTTATATGAGTGTTGGACTCCCTACACCAGTTGCGGGGGCGTTAATGATGAGAATCTTTGAAAAATAATAAAGTTAATTTTAAATGCCCAGCGAAGCGGACGGGTACAGCTATAAGTCTATAAAATTGTAAATGATGACGGTAGTTAACGCTTATTATCAAAGCTACTAATAATACTATTTTTAATAATGAAATTCACACATGCTTCGTGAAGGAGATCATGGACATCACAGCCTGAACGCCTATACTGACCTTGAGACTTCATGGGATTGAATTCTCAATAGTAATTTGTAGCATCTGTCATAACTTACCAAAAGTGGATAGGCGTTTGATAAACTTAAATCATGATGTCACACTAAGTAAATAAATATATTTCAAAATTCTTTACAGTGAAAAATTTATCAAAAGAATTTCCACAGTTTACCGAACTATCCAACAAACTCTAATAGTATAAGCCTTTAAACCAGCAAATTTGGTACCTAATATATTGAATTTAACAATTTACAACAACTCTTTCATCCACACATCGGAATATCGCTCTAAACCCGAAAGATATAGGGGTGAGTATTGTAGAAATACGCGAAACGTAAGAAAAGCATGCCGAGCAGATTCTTGAGGAAAATTTTCGTCTAAGGTATTTTTGGGTGCGAAATAAATTCTTTTGTTTAAGGAAACCCTACTCGGAATATTCGTACATATATTTAAAAATATCCATTGCTTAATAAATAATTAAGCGCATTGCCTGGAGGGCGGTCGTCGGGAACACGGGCGACCTAACAGGTCCTACTGCACATACAGCGTCAGCGCAACCACGACCACTCTGACAAGAGTGTCCGACTGAGAAGAATAAATAATTTGTAAGAAATTTGTGTTTCCCGTTTGGTTTTTGCGACATGATTGAAATGACTTTTATATTTAAAAATTATATTATATCTCTCGAAACTCGAAAATTGTGATGACAAGAAAAACACGACATAAAACCGTAAGATTTGTTTTAATTATGCTCAGTTTATTTTTTATTGCTTAGATGGGTGGACGAGCTCACAGCCCAGCTGGTGTTAAGTGTTACTGAAGCCCATAGACATTTACAACGTAAATGTGCCACCCTCCTTGAGATGTAAGTTCTAAGGTCTCAGTATAGTTACAACGGCTAGCCCAACCCTTCAAGCCGAAACGCATTACTGCTTCACGCCAGAAATAGGCAAGGCGGTGGTACCTACCCGTGCGGACTCACAAGAGGTCCTGCCACCAGTAATCAAAGCTGCTTTACAGTTCAATTGATTCAAATATAAGTATATACTTTTAGGTATATGTATATAAGTATACATCTCAAGAAATGTGTTTAAAACCAAATAATCTAATTCCTATTGAGTTATCGCCTTACGAGTTCGTTATAAGAAGACTATCTAATGTTGAACAACACATTCAAGAATTATTTTTCATCTAATTTAATCTTAATTTATTTCAAAGAAATAATGAATTCGAGTATCATCGACATATTAAGCGTTTTCTCATTAATAATTTTACGATATTAATAAGTGAATAATACTATTGCTTTATATTTTAAATCTAACATTTATTTAACTATATCTCATTAAGCTAAAACTTTAGTAATATTTTCAATCACACTGTTATTCTAAATGGAAACATATTAAATTTTATTAAACTACTGATACATTAATTTTTTTTATTGTTCTTTTAGATGCAAAAAAAAGGATAAATTAGTGAAAAATTCTGCATGCATACTGTGCTTTTTTCTTTGAAATTTTACTATATAAAAGCAAGAAATAAAAGGCTTTATTTTCATTTATTAATACCATTGCTTATGTGAAAAGTTTTTTCACACTTGGAAACCAAACCTTATGCCATATCCATACCAACATTCAAACCACACCAACCATATACCATCATCATCATCATCATTATCCTGCCCTTCTCCCAGTCACCTGGGGTCGGCGCAACATGTTTTCTCCTTCCATACTCTTCTATCATATACCATTTCTTCGCTCACCATATACCATATCCACAATTTTGTAGACTTTATTTTCGGGTGACATCTTTAGAATCTTCGAAAAAGATTCCTAAAGTTACTGACCCTAACTTAACACGACATTCTTCCGAACATATTCCTGCTACCAGTCGTCTAAGATTGTTTCTATGTATATAAACTCTAATAAAAAAAACATAATGAACTGTCAACGAAGTCATTGACCTCATCCCACTTGCGTGCCATAAAGCAGCTTTTTTCAATAACGACTCAAGTGATTTACTGTTCGGTGAATGAATACTAAACTATTTACTCTTCTAAGGCGTTTTTTATGAAGCGATAGTCGATTGTCGGATAGCAATATTAAACGAGAGAATCTAATGAATATTAAACAGATAAAGTTTGAGTTTTATTTATTTTTGTGTAAATCTTAAAGTTCTATGTCCTAATAGACGTCGGCTATAATTAGAACGCTCTCTCTGTGCTTTTAGGCATTCCAAGCATCGTTCTCGTCGAACCCGTTGTATGCAACGATGTGTTCGTCGTGTAAATTAACCCACAGATACAAAGTCCACTGAGTTTCTCGCCCTATGACCCCCTATTCTGACTGGATGGCGTTTCCGTTCCGGTGGTAGATTCTGCGAAACACAGCTCTTGCTATGGCTGGTGTTAGCAACTCTACCAACCACTTTGACCAGGTCATCGGTCCACCTCGTTGGCTGTCTGCCCACGTTACGACGTCCAGTACGACGTCTCAAGGTGACCGCTGATCACTGAACGCCAGGTGTGTCGTGAGTTCTACCCATCCGAGTAATGTTATCTATGTCTATGTTTATGGGGCTGCTGTGATAGCTATAACAAAGATACTCATCATCATCTTTCTCCTGCCCTTCTCCCAGTCGCATTTTTTTTAAAATAATGCGTAGAAGATACATTAAATCAATAAAGAAAACATTACACACACTACATACCATGTATTTGACGCACACACGCATGCATACTATTTATTGTCAAGCTTTTGTTCTTGACGTCTGTGGTCAAATTGAGAATAGGTTAAATATTGTTTGTCTTTATTAATATTTTTTTATAGTGTAGCCTTGGCGAAATTTGTGATTATAGAAGAATAAAATACAATCATAATAGTGTACAAACTTACAATATCAATTAATTATAGTCGAATTTCGACTACTGGCGGGACCTCTAATTTATTTATGTTTTTTTTTTAACAAAACGATTTCGCCCCCGGGTGGACTCGAACCACCAACCTTTCGGTTAACAGCCGAACGCGCTAACCGATTGCGCCACGAAGGCAGTTGCTCTACGTACCAAAATTTGATATCAACTTTTTTTTTTCTTTAAAATTATCCCAAAGATAAAACGGACAGATAAAGTGTTTTGAAGTTGTTTTTTTTATTATTTATTGCTTAGATGTGTTGACGAGGTCACAGCCTACCTGGTGTTAAGTGGTTACTGGAGCATATAGTCATCTATAACGTAAATGCGCCACACACCTTGAGATATAGTTCTAAGGTCTCAGTATAGTTACAACGGCTGCCCCACTCTTCAAACCGAAACGCAATACTGCTTCACGGCAGAAATAGGCGGGGCGGTGGTACCTACCCGTGCGGACTCACAAGAGGTCCTACCACCAGTAAAATTAATTAAAATTATCCCAAAGATAAAACGGACAGATAAAGTGTTTTGACGTTCGGACGTATTATAGAGCGCTAGTGCAACTGTACCTATTTAACCCCGAAGTTATTATGCATACCGCTTTGATAAATGAGACTATCGTTTTTTTTATTGCCCTTGTAGGCAGACGAGCATACAGCCCACTTGGTGGTGAGTGGTTACCGTCGTCCATGGACTTCAGCAATGCCAGGGGCAGAGCCAAGCCGCTGCCTACCGTTTAATACTCTCCACAAGCCTGGTTTGAAGAAGGACATGTCATAGCGCTCGGGAAACACCGTGGAGGGGAGCTCATTACATGGCCGGATGGTCGTGACACACTGTAATTAAGACTTCGGTCTCATGTCTCAAGATTAGAGGCGGTATTTACTTTTTTTTTGCTTATCACTAACTGTTTAATATGAGGTGAGATATAAACCGATCTAACCACGGCAGCAATAAAAATGATTTCACGTCCATTACTGTCTGAAGTCCAACCGACAAAGCTGCATGCATAGATTCCCGTGGAATACTTATAATATCGCCTTTACCTCTTTAACATTCACCATCAAAAAGAAATTCAATTAAACCAATAAAAATCGTTTAAGGAAAGCACACTTAAGTTTTTTACGTTCCAAATTAAAAGCTCTGTAACCATAAATTAAGTTGGGGAGATCCATAAAGTTTATTATTATTAAAACACGTCTCAACTTTTTATTTTGTTGACATTGATGGCTTTAAGTTATTTCGGGTTATTTATGGTTTAACGTTAAGAGGATTTTTTTTCTTTATTTTTACTTGAATTTTATTTGGTATCATCACTTCTGGTATTTCCAAGTTTTTTATTTCTGATATGGTATTACCAAACACAACGTGCTGCTGATAATTTTAGACCATAAAAGCTAGGCCTCAAATAGGTCGCTGCGGTGATCATGTTCTTCAGTCGTTCTGAAGTCGTCGTGGCCTAAAGTATAAGACGTCCGGAGCATTCGTGTGTAGCGATGCACCGGTGTTCGAATCCCGCAGGCGGGTACCAATTTTTCTAAAGAAATACGTACTTAACAAATGTTCATAATTGACTTCCACGGTGAAGGAATAACATCGCGTAATAAAAATGAAACCCGCTAAATTTTAATTTGCGTAATTACTGGTGGTAGGACCTCTTGTGAGTTCGCACGGGTAAGTACCACCACCGTGAAGCAGTAATGCGTTTCGGTTTGAAGGATGGGGCAACCGCAGAGCGCTCGACAACGCCATCTATTATCAAATTGCGAAAACACATATCGAAACTACTCGACCTGTAAGGAATGTTCTCGTTAATTCTAGGGATGTCGTATCAACTATAAAAGCATTAAACGGCCGTCTGGTGTAGTGGTAAGTGACATGGTCACTACACAAGGGGGTCGCGGGTTCGAATCCCGCCAAGGGAAGATATTTGTATAATAAATATAAATGTCTTTTCCAGGGTTATGGATGTCTATTAAATATATGTATGTGTATAATAAAAATCTTACATTTATTTCCGTTATCTGGTACCTGTACCACAAGTTCTTTACGAACTTATCACGGGACCATTTAACGTGGCGTGGTTGTTAGTAAATATTTATTTATTTATATTAATTTATTTATTGCAGAGATGACATGAAGGCGGTTAGTAAGCGGATCTACTCGAAGCGAAACAGCGAACGGATCACCTGAAACGAAGCGGAAGAAGTGAATTATGAAGTGTAAAATGTTCTGAAGTGTTCTAAGTGTTAAATAGAGTTTTCATTTGTACTTCGGTAGAAGTTTTATTTACCTCGAACCCCAGCGCGTAACAATATTTTATGTATGTCACTAAAAATCGATACGATAAATGTAATCTAATATTATCCGTTTTTTATCGTTATAACTAATTATAATATGTCATGATAAATAACTGTCGAGGTCAGTCTGCGTAATTGAAAGGAAAAAAATACGATTAGCTTAACGATTAAGCCTTAGATCAGTGATTCTCAACTACTGTGCCACGGCACTTTTGTGTACCGCCAAATTTCAAAAGTGTGCCGCCAAATTTTGCAAATATATAATAATGTTAATATTATTAAATTATATCATTTAAAAAGAAAAATATTTTTAACATGAATATATATTTAAATCCACAAAAAAATAAATTATTTTATTATTTGCTTTGCAACGCGGTTTTTCTTAGTGCCAAATTATGATGGAGCGGCGTGCATAGCAATAGGAATATATCTCAAGTCGGCGCACACTTGCCACTTCTGCGTACAAAACGTGTTGTTTTAGTGATAGTTGGGATTCACAAGGTGTTGCATAGTAGTTACTGCACCTTTTCTTTCGTTAAAATTGGCAAATGTATGTGATTCGGTAGTAAGTAAATAATTTTTATCTTTTTCTTTATGTGCCGCCAAATTTTGAAATCGTTAAATATGTGCTGCAACAAAAAAAAGGTTCAGAATCACTGCCTTAGATGAATTGGCACTAAATATTTTATGATCACTTTGCGATATTTTATCTTGTTTTCGATTCGGTTATAGCATTGGTATTGTCTATGTTTATGGACAGATCACTTTGCGATATTTTATCTTGTTTTCGATTCGGTTATAGCATTGGTATTGTCTATGTTTATGGACATCGGTGAACATTCTCATCACTTGCGTCTTGCCTATTTCGATTTCAATAGACCTCCGTTATAGGGTTTTTTGACTTCATGTCTAAGGGGGTTGTCTAAAGGGGGGTGACGGCTTTCATGTTTTACAGTCTTCGGTCACCAATGAACACCAAATGGTCCGTCAGCTCGTTCACCCTTCTATGCAATAAGCAACGAAATTATCGCTCCAGGCGATTTGTTGTTATCTAAATCGACTGGATACAATAGATAAGGAATCGATACAACATCAAGAAGTCGTCGTGGCTTAAAGGATAAGACGTCCGTTGCATTCGTATCGAGCGATGCAACGGTGTTCGAATCCCGCAGGCGGGTACCAATTTTTCTAATGAAATACTTACTTGACGAATGTTCACGATTGACTTCCACGGTGAAGGAATAGCATTGTGTAATAAAAATCAAACCCGCAAAAATTATAATTTGCGTAATTACTGGTGGTAGGACCTCTTGTGAGTCCGCGCGGGTAGGTACCACCACCTCACCTATTTCTGCCGTGAAGCAATAATGCGTTTCGGTTTGAAGGGTCGGGTAGCCGTTGTAACTATACTGAGACCTTAGAACTTATATCTCAAGGTGGGTAGCGCATTTACGTTGTAGATGTCCATGGGCTCCAGTAACCACTTAACACCAAGTGGGCTGTGAGCTCGTCCACCCAATAAAGCAATAAATAAATAAAAATGCATTTGAAGTAATAGTTTAATTTGTACCGCTTAAGAAAAACATCAGTACGGACTAAAAAAAAATACAGTTAATTCACACTATCATACTAAGAATAACGACACCAGTCACGCCCACAAAATTAACGTGCCCGCTTTTATTAATAGACAATGTAATTACGTTGTCATCTCTATAGAAATTTGTGGGTCTATAACTTTATTACGTGGGTGTGATTAGTTGAGTCAAATGATAGGCTCTGAACGGCACAGCTGTAATGGTCGCTGGAGCGGCGACTACGAAATGAAATAAAAATAATTCACAATACTTTATTTTTTTTTTTTAGTTTGACCTATTTATCCATGTAACGGAATCATCTAGTTGTTGTACTGTAAAAACGGAGACCTTAGAACTCACGTCTCAAAATGGGTGCCGGCTAATAAGTCGTAGATGTCTATGGGCTCCGGTAACTACTTAACATCAGGTAGGCCTTTAGCTCGTCCACACATTAAGCAAAAAAAAAAACTAAACAATTTTCACCAATTTCAAAACATCCGATTGACTTCAAAGTTATGTTCAAGACACTTGGTTCGTCATTAGTGTGACGACGGTACGATATTTAACTGATCTTCTTTGGCCTAGCATCTTGATTACGATTCACTGGAAGAGACATTAACTTTCTTACTGATATTGTTTCAAAAGATGGTTTGAGCTATGGTATATGTTTTTTTTTTATTGCTTAGATGAGTGGACGAGCTCACAGACCACCTGGTGTTAAGTGGTTACTGGAGCCCATAGACATCTACAACGTTAATGCGCCACCCACCTTGAGATATAAGCTCTAAGGGTCTCAGTATAGTTACAACGGCTGCCCCACCCTTCAAACCGAAACGCATTACTGCTTCACGGCTGAAATAGGCAGGGTGGTGGTACCTACCCGTGCGGACTCACAAGAGGTCCTACCACCAGTGCATTACATATAGGCAATATACTTTGTTATATATACTTTAACTGTCTGTCATGTTTTTACTCTCAAGCGACCGATCTGATGACGAAATTTTGCATGCAAGTTATTTGAGCGTCGGCAAATAATAAATACTACCTTTCGTTAATTACTGAGCATCCGCCCACGCGCTATATAGTGTAGCCCACGCGTACGTAGTAAATAATCGTAAGAAATTTAGTAATTATACATATATTCACAAATGACGGCCGTAGGCTAAAGTTTTTTTTCCTGTATAATGAGTGACAAAAACATAATAATATGTGTTTTTGTCACTCATTAGTACTTACTGTTCCGTATGCGAAATAAGAGTAAGTACTTTGATACCGAATTTATCTATCTATACTTATATATAATATTATAAAGAGGAAAGATTTGTTTGTTTGTTTGTTTGTTTCGAATAGGCTCCGAAACTACTGGACCGATTTGAAAAATTCTTTTTCCATTAGAAGCCGACATTGTCCCTGATGAACATAGGCTACTTTTTTTTATTTTTTTTTTATTTTTTTTTTTTGGTTTCATGTGTGTTTTAATGTTACCGAAGCGAAGCGAGGGCGGGTCGCTAGTTAATAATATTTACCAAGACACTATCTTCAATCAAGTATCAAAATCAATTAACTCATAACTTTGGGTTAACATTTAATTTTAGTACTTACTATATAATATTAAATTTATAGATACACTTAACACTGATATTAAAGAATCAAAATTAATCTTAACTTTCAAAAGCCTTCCAAAATAGCGTGAAAGCGAAAAAAATTATTATTATTATTGTAACAAATCAGTTGTATTTGTTATATTCATTTCCACAATATTTTAAGAATTAGATTAAATAGTTAATGTTAATACAAAAGACATTTGGTCTGCCATTTTTCTTTCGTTTAGTGTTTAATAACTATTTGTCGTTTATTAGTGTTTAGAGTTTTTTTTTTATTTTTTTTTATTGCTTAGATGTGCGGACGAGCTCACAGCCCACCTGGTGTTAAGTGGTTACTGGAGCCTATAGACATCTACAACGTAAATGCGCCACACACCTTGAGATATATAATTATATTATGGAGTACTTCTGAATGAATAAACAATGAAAGACTTAATTGTGTTTTCTGTGATTATAATAAGAAAACAATATTTTTAGCCCTTAATCTCTTTTTAAAATTAATATAAAAAATTAAACAGGAAACATTAATAAACCATCGAAAACTGAACTCTCTTTTTACTGAATGACAGACTTCACTTTATGACACAGAATGAAAATGGAAAAAAAAAAAAAAAACTAAAGGGTTCTAAATAATAAAGGTTTTTCTTTACATATATTATATGCCTACCTCATAAAAAAATCATTTTCAATGTCTCCGAACTTATCGTCAATTGTTTGCATAAAACAAGCCAACAGCTATTTATTTAATTGTTTCTTTATAGCAATAGTGCGCGCCGTAAGTCAGAATTGCACTCACGTCCTTACGGATCCATCAGATCCAATAACTCTTGCATTAGATACCTTCAGCTCTAATACTAGGAGCAGGCTGAGGAACCCCGGTAACCGTACTCGTCGAACTCCACAAAGAGGTCGACGTGCAACCTAACCCATGCATCAGCCCGCTGAGTTTCTCGCCGGATCTTCTCAGTGGGTCGCGATTCCGATCCGGTAGTAGATTCATTCGCGAAGCAATTGCTCTTGAGTTGTTAGGTCTTCTTCGGAGGCGCTCGGGCAGTTGTTAGCAAATCCCACCCCTCCTGGCTGAGCCTTTGCTCGCCCACCTGTCCTGGTAAAGCTGAAAAGGCCTCCGGGCCACCAGTAATATTTCAATCATAAAAAAAAAAAAATTGCACTGATTTCACAATGCTTATGGCGGGTACAAATTTTTCGTAAAATATTAATCCTTTAGAGTCGACTGTCGTCGGTATGGTCTCTTGAAACACGAACAGTGGGTTGAGCACGACGGAGTTATAAAACCTTCAATGAATCTGTTATGAAGATATCAAGCCGGCGTTTATCTAAGGCTGTGGTTACATACGACCCGGAGGTGTGACGCCCGAAACCGTAATTAAATTAAAACCGAAAGTTTGGAATTATGTCTACGATGCTTCATTAGCATTACAAATAGGATTGTGGGCGTGGAAAATTGTAATAATTATGGCTTCAATTTTATTAAGTTATCTTAGCCTTTTTTTTATTGACTTTGTAGGGAGAGCCTTTGTAAGGCTGGTGGTGAGTGGTTACCGTCGCCCGTGAACTTCAGCAATACCAGGGGCAGAGCCAAGCCGCTGCCTACCGTTAAGTACTCTCCACAAGCCTCGTTTGAAGAAGGACATGTCATAGCGCTCGGGAAGCCCCGTGAAGGGGAGCTCATTCCAAAGCCACATGGTAAGTGCCAAAAAAGATCTCTGAAAACGTACTGTGGATGAACACAGTGGCTCCGGTTACTATGAATGAACTCCACTATGGTGGTGGGCGGTGCGATGGTAAAAACGAGATGGTATCATCTCAAATGATTCCTCAGAGCAAATTGCCTAAATGTAGTGTGCTCCATATCGAAAACTGTTTTCAACATTTTTTGATTATATCATCGTGCTTTAGCATCCTCTCTGAGCAAAACCTTGCCTTTGTCGCTTCCTAAATCATCAACACTTTCCATTTAATCAGCCTTAAAATCGAACGAATTCAGCTTTATTCATCATTCGGTAGCGTTCCAAGAAATCTATTACGAACAGAAACATCCTAAACAACTTTATGCTTTGTCACAGACAAGAAAGGTTACAGAGTAAACATTTTTGTTAAAAATCAAATTTTATTTGCAGTTTTTTTTAAATATGAATTACGTTTTTGCGGCATATAACTGTTAGAGGGATGCTTAGTAATCAGACAGGGCTACCACCGGAACAGAGTTCATCCAAGCCACTTAGAACCACTGCGCCTACCTACTACAAAATAGCAACGTATTGCCATTGTTTTACTAATGGCAATACGCTGCCGTACATACGTACGTGCGTATCCAGTAATTACGCATAGTATAATATAATTTCGATTTTTACTACGCAATACTACCACTTCATCGTGGAAGTTGTTCGGGGAAATGTTTTAATACGTATTTTATTATAAAAAATTCAAGTTGCCAGCGGAATCCAAACATCGGCTTATTCATATCCTTGGATACGAATACAACGGACGGACGTGCAATCTGAAATTATGTTCTTCTATTAAATTATTTTTAATTAATGAATGACATGAGTGAGCCAAACAAAACAAATGCTACATTTCTGCTTACTATATGTTATATCCACTCATTGACTCAGTTGTCAACTTAAGCCACGAATATTTCGTCTAACCTTATGTGATTTACAGGGCCAAGAAACTTTTCAGCCAAATCCCACTATTTAACACGATACAGGCGTAGAAAACGCATTAAAACTAAATTTATGGAGAAGATGCGCTGAAAATTAAGAGTCCTCATAAAATTTCCGTAAAGTGATGACAGAAGTGTCTATGACTTTTATAGCTCTGTCGCGTCTAAAGAGGTGTGTGTTAGAAAAATTTAAGTGACATTATTTCAGTGGAAATCAGAAAAATATTTCAGAGTAAGACGAGAAAAGAACTGGTTGGTGACTTTGAAGGACTCTTGTTAATGCTGATGCAGTTACGATGAATTATTGTGGTCTCAATGATAAAACGGCCGATGATGTACTGATCTGAAGGTGAGCTATTAGTCCAAGGTTAAAATCGAAGTAACGCTACGACTTGAAGTCGTCGTGGCTTAAAGGATAAGGGCACGTCCGGTGCATTCGTATCTAGCGATGCACTGGTGTTCGAATCCAGCAGGCAGGTACCCATTTTTCTAATGAAATACGTACTTAACAAATGTTCACGATTGACTTCCACGGTGAAGGAATAACATCGTGTAATAAAAATAAAACCCGCAAATTTTAATTTGCGTAATTACTGATGGTAGGACCTCTTGTGAGTCCGCACGGGTAGGTACCACCACCCCGCCTGTTTCTGCCGTAATGCAGTAATGCGTTTCGGTTTAAAGGGTGGGGCAGCCGTTATAACTATACTGAGACCTTAGAACATATTATTTATATCTCAAGCTGTGAGATCGTTAACACATATAAGCAATAAATAAAAAGACTATTCTATGTTGAATGATGTACCTTAAGTTCCCAAATCTTTACATTGTACCATCCTGATACTAATCGTTACCATTTTCTTACAAGCAAATTGTTTCAAACGCTCATGAAGCTATCTAAGTTGGTAAGCCATTGAGTAGTGAGACAGACATAAATGAAAAATAAACAATAGTTTAAAAAAACAACTTACACTATTTTTAATTGAAATTTATTAAGATTTATTTTCTTTTTTTTAGTGGTATTTTCTATAAAAACGTATTTTGTTAGTTTTTTTAATTTATTTTTCATTTTTTAGTTGAATTTTAATTTTTTCAATTTTTTTTAAATATTAAATTATTGTCATCGGTCCTTAATATGTATACCAAATTTCAAGTTAATCAAACGATTTGAAGGGGGTCAAAATCATGTTCAAAGATCCCGTTACATACTAATTTAAATAAGTCTGAAGCTAATAAAAGCGTATTAAAAAAAATACATTCTACCTTGATCTAGGTAATAATGTTAGCTCGTTAAAAAATTAATACTACAATATTTTAGAGATGCGTTAATTCATTTTCCAGTGCAGCTTCGTCCCCCCTGATCTCCCAATATAACAGGATTTACAGACACGCACAGTGTGGGTGTCGTGCTTAATTTGAAAATATGTGAATAATCCTGTGCTTAATTGAGATTAGTCCTACTATTGCTTTGCAGCGTACTAATCTCAGTGCAAAATTATAATAAATCAATAAGTTAAATAATAGATTACTACGAAAATCATCTAAAAAGCATATTGTTTTATATTTTATTCAAAACATCATTTAAAGTGGTTTTTGCAATTCACAGACATTTTTACAACTACGTTTATGGTTAAAACTCGCTTTTATTATTTTAAATTCTTCAATTCAAACAATCTACCAGACCGAAAGATAATGTTAGTTCCCTTTGTACGAAAAGATGCATATTCTTAATAAATTGTTTTTTTATGAAAGTTGTGGATACCCGCGATGCTCTCTGACTACTAGTATTAGTAATATGAATATATATATCGACGCTTGAAAGGCAAACGTGACTAAGCGACAATAACTGCTTTGTACATAAATGATAGGCAATAACAATATTCGATGCCCAAAAAATATATATTTCTATGTCTATTAAATTCATTTCAAACCTACAGCTAGATTCGTTAAAATAGATTTTTTTTCAGGTATTTCAACTTTAAATTAGTCTACTGTAAAGTTCACGCATTGTCGCTTAGTCACTTTTGCCTTTCAAGCGTCGATATATTCATATTACCAATACTAATACGTTACTAGTTACTAGTTACGGTTAGTTGTTAGACGGTTAGCTTGGTATGGACATGTGATGCGTAGATAGAAGATGCATGCGACTAGGAGATGTATGGAAATGGTAGTGCAAGGTAGAGGGGAAGAGGTCGACCGAAGAAGACATGGATGAAGTGTGTCAATGACGATATGAGAGAGAGAGAAGTGAGTGCTAAGATGGCGGCTGATAGAAAAGAATGGAAAAGAAAAATTAGCTGTCCCGCCCCTACCTAGTGGGATAAGGTGGAGAAAAAGAAGAAGATATATAAGATACGGAGTGCCTCAGAATGAATAAACAATAAGATACTTAATTGCGTTTTCTGTTATATAATAAGAAAACAATATTTAAAGCTGTTAATCTCTTTTAAAATTAAACAGTAAACAATAAACTTGTACAAAACTCAAATCTCTTTTAACTGAATGACATACTTTACTGCACGACACTGAATGACACTGGAGAAAAATCCTTTCTAAAAACTAAAGAGTTTTAAATTTCTTTTTCTTTACATGTATGTATTCATATTTTTTTATTTTTTTTATTGCTTACCTAGGCGGACGAGCTCACAGCCCACCTAGTGTTAAGTGGTTACTGGAGCCCATAGACATCCACAACGTAAATGCGCCACCCACCTTGAGATATAAGTTCTAAGGTCTCAAGTATAGTTACAATGGCTGCCCCACCCTTCAAACCGAAACGCAATACTGCTTCACGGCAGAAATAGGCAGTATTCTGACACGTGCGCCTTATATCGAATGTTGATGGGACAGTTACAGAACGATGGACAGAATTACAGAGCATTTGTGAGATGAACAGGTTTTTTTGCTCATGGTCTTTTTATTGTCCCAGACATGAATTAGAAGCTCATAATTTTGGGTCGCATAGAAAGCAAACGCGTCGTGGGCAGAACACCAGCCAGATGATCAGATATGGTCAAGAAAGCGGTTGGTGGTAGTCTATACCATGCGGTCGATGCCATGACTGAACACTATGGAGAAAAGTCACATGTGGCCACGATCCTCAGCAGTGAGGGAACGATGAAGACGAATATGTATATGGTGGTAGGGCCTCTTGTGAGTCCGCGCAGGTGGGTACCAACCACTGCCGCGCCTATTTCTGCCGTAAAGCAGTAATGCGTTTCGGTTTGAAGGGTGGGGCAGCCGTTGTAACTATACTTGAGACCTTAGAACTTATATCTCAAGGTGGGTGGCGCATTTACGTTGTGGATGTCTATGGGCTCCAGTAACCACTTAACACCAGATGGGCTGTGAGCTCGTCCACTCATCTAAGCATTAAAAAAAAAATATACATATTTAAATGCGTATTGGTTTCCGGTTCCAATAACACGTGGACTCCTATTTTGGGGCCAGGTGATCATGTGTGCTAAAGCTGTACCTGAATTGTAAGTAAGCTAAGTTCCATCACAATCGTATGAATGGCTTGGATTTCCATATTTTTTTCCCTATCTAAGCTGGTAGTCTTGAGCGGCTATGCCAGCCTTGAAAGGCTATGCCAGCTTAACCGATCGCGTGGGTGAGCTCACGGGGGTCTAACCAGAGCAGCGCGCAGAATCTACCACCGGCTCGGAAACGCGGCCCACAGAGAAGATCCGGCGAGAAACTCAGTAGACTGATTTTCATAAAGAACAAACATACAAAGACACCGCCCAAAGCGTTACAATTACAATTTTATTTCCCTTTTTATATCCACCCGTGTTTAACATGTGCATAATAAGCACTTAACATCCGAAATTTATAAGAGTTTGCATAACATAATTTGTATTTTTTTTATTAACGATATCAATTTTTATCTCACCGTCGCGTCGGTCGTGTTCCCGTGCGTAAACCAGTAGTAAGGCCCAAGTTCAGATTTACAAAGGCGATAAATTCATGAAAGGGTCTTTATAAGGGTGCGGTTATTTACGTCCGCCGATAATGATGATATAGAATTATTGCCGTTTAATCGATGGTTTACATTGTATTAACCGCGTATCGCTTATACAGGCCTCTTTAATATGTGGTGCTTAATAAATAAAAAATTATAGCCCTTCTAGGCCGACGACCATACCGTCCACCTGATGGTGAGTGGTTACCGTCGCCCATGGACTCCAGCAATGCCAGGGCTAGAGTCAAGCCCCTGCCTACCGAAAATAATAATAATGAACCGATTTATGTAAACCGAAAAACAAATATAATTTCATGGTATTCGTTTATGATAAGCTTCGCGTATTAATTTATCTGGCATCACTTTTTCCTGTAGTTTGTAATGAAGGAAATTCCTGTATGAAAGTTAATTAAAACTGCCGGTGTAGCGTGGTTCTAGTGTAAGCGGAGACATTTATTGAAGTGAAACTTCTTTATGGACGTAGGGAGGAAAAAACGTATGTAACGTTTTTCGGTTACGCGCCATCTTAATTTCACCGTTACGCGCCCTGTTTATTTTATTTCTATTTAGTTTGTTATCAATAGATGTCGCTGCACGTAAATTCAACAATTCCTGAATCGCGGTGACGAGATTTTACACAGTTGATAGACGTTCTCGTATTTCTCTTGCTTAATCATACCTACCTGGCGTCGGGATACCGTAAAAATGCAGGCAGTTCCACCCGGGTGCGGCTGCCCCATTGCACTTGCGGAGTTGTTGACCCTTGCGATTATTTTAATATTTTATAAGTTTCACTTCTACCGTGTGTGACTTGCACACACAATGACACACATACATTTTTTGTTTTTATAACTTACTGTCTTTTTTCTGATTAATTTACTGGCTATTTACGAATTATCTTTGCTAGCCTCCGTAACTCAACTAAGGAAAACCAAGAACCAGAACGAATAAACAATAAAAATACAAAGAACCGCTATTTTTTATTTATCGGCAAAATGTTTTATTTATACTTTATTTAGTAGCTGTAGCTGTAGTAGTTGAGTATTTGACAGCTTAATAAAAGCTAGGTATTAGTTGTGAAGCTTCTGGAAAACCGCGAGCCATAATTTATTAAATTAGCATCTAATAAAAAAAAAGTTTATTTATTATCCTATTTAAAATTTAATTTAAGCACACATGCCTAATATAACAAAGAACTGGTTGTAATATTGACGAAATGCATCTTTGATTGATTATGATAGATTCAAGGATTGATTCGAATGATCTAATATTGGTCTCTGCGTATTGAGGGTACTAAAATATTTATTTATTTATTTAACACATAAACGCTATCAGAAGAGCCCTACGTTGAAACGTATGGCGTTGGAAAAGGTTTAGTTAAAACGCTTTATTGAATTTCTGCAGAATTCCTAACACATGCCAACGAGACAGTACTCTATAACCGTTGGTAGGAACTAAATTAACTTGCTCTATAAGTTATGCAAACACGAAGTATATTATTTCTTTAATAGTGAGCATAATTTAAACAGTTTGGTGACGCAGGTGAGCGTCACCTTAAACTTGAGCTGATGAGCTGAAAGGGAGCAAATGAACTCTGCGGAGAATGAGCGGATACGAAAGGGTAGGTAGGAAAACGGGACTTACTTGGAGGCTGATGCTGGCACTATCACGGTCGTAGTGGTGTTCCTCTGCGATGGGTGGCACATACACCTTTTCACCGGTTCACACTCAACCTTTTACTTAGTATATAACGAAGGGCGCGCGCGCACANGTTTAGATTTATTGGTATCCAATCTAGGCAAGCGAGCAGACAAATCGGCCATGTCATATTTTATTCTGTCCCCAGCCAGTATGGACAAGGCAATTTCCTTTAATAATGTTATGAATTTTGATGCTTCTCGAAAAATAGCTGCCTGAGATTTCGACGGCATTGATAACAATATATGGACTTAACTAAACAAAGATGAAGAGAAAAAAAAAGACAAGAAAAAAAAGTGTGTTCTAAAAATAAAAAAAAATTATAATAAAAAAAACAAAATGGGGCACCCTGTATACTGAACATACCCTGTGTAATGATAATGTGAATGAAAACAATTTTTTTTTTTTCAAAAACCTTTTGACCTACTGTTCTACACCGAACTATGGCAAAAATCAAAGTTACAGTTGATTTACTGTTGTGAACTGTACTGTGGCGCGCAAACACCTAAATATTGTAGGAATTGTAAGTACCTACAAGTATGTAATTACGATAAAAGTTAAAGTATAATGAAATGACACAAATCACGATACGCTTTGACAACAAATTTAATGAAAAAAATCATCAATGTTCCACACTTTTAAAAATCAAACTAATGTACTAATGAGGTCTATATGATTAGAAATATATTTAAATAGGTATAACATTCATTCGATGAGCCGAGACGATAAGTCCCTACTTGTTTACGTTCTTCGTTTTAACTTTTAATAACTTTTTATTGTTGTGGGTAAAATGGAATGAAGTGATTGTATAATGGGCAGACAATTTATATACTTTTGCCGTGTTAGTAATTATTATAAATAAAAATGTGTGCGTGTACTAGTGTACACACGTAAGAAGTGAAACTTGTTTATGGCCTTATTTTTCGAAAAATGATCTACATGCAACTTTCTAGAAATTGGTTAAATAAAGTTAAATTAGATAAAGTTTAAACAAAAGGATTTTATTATCATAGACATGAATACAAAAAAGTTAAATTAGATAAAGTTTAAACAAAAGGATTTTATTATCATAGACATGAAAAAAAAAAAAATGTGTGCGTGTACTAGTGTACACACGTAAGAAGTGAAACTTGTTTATGGCCTTATTTTTCGAAAAATGATCTACATGCAACTTTCTAGAAATTGGTTAAATAAAGTTAAATTAGATAAAGTTTAAACAAAAGGATTTTATTATCATAGACATGAATACAAAAAAGTTAAATTAGATAAAGTTTAAACAAAAGGATTTTATTATCATAGACATGAATACAAAACAGATGGCGCGTAACGGAAAAAGTGACGCGTAACCGAAAAATGTGACGGTAAATTTTTTTCCAACGCCGATAAGGAAGTTTCACTTCAACAACGAAATGAAGATATTATTTACTATGAGTTAAATAATGGGCTGATTTTAACCGATTGAAACCTACAAAAGGGCCAATTTTTTTTTTTTGAGCCGTTTGTATATAAAAATTTGGGTAGGTCTATGGAGGGCAATGGATTGTATCCAAAGGATTTAGGGTTCAAACCTCGAAGGACCAGAAAATGGTGACGCAGGTGAGCGTCACCTTAAACTTGAGCTGATGAGCTGAAAGGGAGCAAATGAACTCTGCGGAGAATGAGCGGATACGAAAGGTGAGAGAACGAAGAGCGCGCGCGCACAATTTACTCAATATCGAACGAGCGTATCTCCGCGTGCCGTCATGTACCGCACTGTTATGAGAGGTGCGGGGTGCGTACGGGCGACGGCACCCGAGTTGAGCCGAACATTTACAAACGTCGCGCTGTCGCGCGAACACAGTTACATGGATATTTCGTGCATATTTAAAAGAGGCAATGATTTGAAATCGTGAAGCTTCTAAATTAACAAAAAATTTATCTAAGAAAATCTGGTTAGACATCTAGAAATTGATGCGTAGTTACAAGCATCATATTACATACTTACTATATAAAACTTGCAACTTTGCAAATTATCTTAAAATCCCAGACACACAGAAACATGCCGTATCAATAAGCCTTACTCATCATTGGCCAGGTTTAATGCCAAAACGATGACCGTCATAGAACACTCATCCAATAGATGTTATAGCTGAGGTTTGAGGTGTCACAAACCGGCCACAAATTTCAAGTCTCAAATTAATTCATTGTAATCACTATATTTTCATTTAAGAGTTCGGAAAGTACTGTTGAAGTTCAATTGAATTGTGACACTGTCAATGTCCGGAATAAAAGATTTTTTTTTCTCGAGGTAATGAATACGGTGATTCTGCCTAGCAGACACTCACAAAACTTGTCTATTTGAGGATGATACCATCATATCGTTTTTACCATCGCACCGCACGCCACCAGAGTAGAGTTCATTCATACCACCTGGAGCCACTGCGTTCATCCACAGTGCGTTTCCAGAGGTCTTTTTTGCCGCGTACCAGCCGGCTTTGGAATGAGCTCCCCTCTACGGTGTTACCCAAGCGCCATTGATATGTTCTTCTTCAACGAGGCTTGTAGAGAGTCCTTAACGGTAGGCAGCGACTTGGCTCTACCCCTGGCATTGTTGAAGTCCATAGGCGACGGTAACCACTCACCATCAGGTGAGCCGTATGTTCTTCCGCCTACAAGTGTAATAAAAAAAACTCCATTCGTTAATTCTTCGAAATTTCATCACTGACAACGCAATAAAATACATTCTCTGAACATAATTCCTGACTCTAGAACAGTAACCTAGTTTACTCGCATCATTATTCACAATCAAAACCCTTGATTTGTCGCGAAGCAATCACGCATTCTGGTTTGAAGAACGGCCACAATCATGATGACGGTGGTGGCAATCTCTTTGTCATATCTCCCAGTTCCAACCGGTGCTAACAATTAGTGTTCCTTCCTTTGCGACAGAAGAGACAAAGCACGCGCTAACTCGCAACATACCCAATCGCCAATGAAATTGATTTTCTCTGATGTATCAGTCATCTCGTGGACACAGTCGCTGTTGTATTATAAATGAGCCGGCTAATGGTTACGACATCGATAAAGTGACCGACCTACACCGTTATTATTGGGTTCCTAAATAAATACCTAATACACGGCGCAGTATTAAATTATTGCGGCTATATCGTAAAGCTCACAGCGTTCATGTGCGATACAATATTTATTTTTATTGAATTTTTCACGCACTGGAGCTGGGTCGTACGCGTTTGTGTGAAGCGTAAAATAGCATTCACATAGTACAGATGTTATTCGCGTGCATCGCCAATTTAATTCAGGTACAAAAGAAATCGAAAGTTCAGTAGTATGAGTAAAAATTTACATCGTTAACTAGCTGGCCCGGCAAACGTTGTTTTGCCATATAAATTATTTAGTATTGATATTTCTAGGAAAGATAAATAACCTAGATACCGACTGCAGCGCCATCTGCCGGGCTGATTTGTAAATCTAAACCATTCTCGAATCCATCTGAAGGTACACAGATTCATTAAAATCGATCCAGCCGTTCAGGAGGAGTTCAGTGACAAACACACGCACAGACCGATTTGGCTAATTTTGGTCTTGAATTATTTGTGGAAGTCTAGATGATGTTTAAAAGGTAGATACATATGAAAATGCTCGGAATTAAATAAAATGAACAATTTTGTTTTTTCTTTGATGACCCCGTCGGACTGATTCCTTTTGTTTGTTTCAAGTTTGTTTTATACAAAAGTTTAGGTTTTTTATTTATCGATTGAGGCACTACGAAGTCTGCCGGGTTAAATAATATACTCGTTTATATAAAGAATTAAGATGTAATGTTTATGGGTTCAGAACCCTGTGCTTAATAACTTAAATGCGCTAAGCGCTATGATTAAACAAGGTTTGCGAAGAGTTCTCATCGACTGTGTCCCTAGAAATGCTGACATCCATGAGCGACGGTAGCCATTCATTATCAAGGGGATATGCTCGTCTGCCCCCTTGAACATTCTCACCCGAGGTCCGATCTTCGCCCGGGCTATGCTTGTCTGTCTATAAAGACATTATTGAAATTAACGAAATTATTTATAACATTTTTCTATACTAACATTATAAAGAGGAAAGATTTGTTTGTTTGTTTGTATTGAATAGCCTCCGAAACTACTAAACCGATTTGAAAAATTCTATCCCTGTTTGGAAGCTACACCCTTCCCGAGTGACATAGGATATAATATTTTTTTTTTAAATAGGGATCCTTACTAAAACTCCAATTATGTAACTCAAGGTGTAAAAAAATTACCTAAAATATTTTTTAAATCGCGTGCCCTCCACCTATTGATTATAGAAATAATGTACTACGAATTAGAATATAGTAGAACACATTATTATTAACAAAAAGTGTCGCGACAGCATATGTCTAGCTATTATAGTTATGCTGCAAGGAGTGTTATTTTATTTAAAAAAATAAAACAACGTCACGTCACGATATATCGTTGAAATTTTTTGTTAAAGACCCGAGCGGAGCTGGAGCGTCCCACTAGTGATTAATAAAAAGAATCATTATAATCATAAGCCATAACAGTCCCAGTAGATATAGGCCTCTCCAACTGTACACCATTGGGCATGACCTTCAACTTCTCTTATAATAAAAAGCGCGCACCCCTATTTAATTTACAGCAGCCAACTTAAGCTCCAGTGCGTAGACTAAAGCTTTTTTCACAGCCCCGGTCGTAACAGGAACTAATTGCTTTCGGAAACGCTTTATGTGATCGTATTTCACGTGAAAAATGATTTATTCTTCGGAATTCTTTGCACGAGGCATTTTGTTATTCAATTATAATGCGGTGCGCGCTGTGTCACTTGATTTTGTATATAGCAGACTTATTTGTATACTAACTTTTATGAATAGACCTTACGGTCACTGTTTAATGCCAGTGTCTACCTGAAGATTGAAGTTTCATGAAACATCGGCTGTCATATTTATTGTACTGAAGTTGGCAGTCACCCACTATAATTTAGACTTCATATTGATGATGTGTGGCGGTCATCTAACCATGAAAATAAATAAAAAATATCCAAATTCATCATTATGTATCCACATGTGTATTCACGGCTTCAGTTCTTCTTACATTGAGGTGGAGTTTACAATTCATCTTGCAGTAGAAGCTCTAGAGACAATTCTAAATCTCATTGGAAAAAATACTTTGTTTCATTATAGCCATATTTGGTTTTTGCAAGTCGTACACACAATTACAAGTACTTTTGCGATTTAATCTCAGGTTATTATTGTCGTTATATTATCTACATAATATTAATACGTGAAGCAAAAACTTTGTACCCCTTTTTACGAAAATTGCGCGGACGGAGGAGTATGAAACTTCTCACACTTATAGAGAATATAGAGAAGGAGTGCACAATGCTAATATTTTTTAAAATAATGCATAAAAGATACTTTAAATCAATAAAGCAAACATTACACACACTACCGTGTATTTGACACCACACATACATAAAAATATACTCTTTGTTTACTGTCAATTGGGAAAGTTTTGTTATTTTTTTAGTCTGTGGTCGAATTGAAAATAGATTAATATTGTTTGTTAATATTATTAATCTATAGTGCAGTTTTGGCGAATACTGTGATTATATTATCGAATTATAATAGTGTTTGACAACTTGTAATTTCAATTAATTATAGTCTAATTTCGACTACTGCAGGGCTGTGTACTAGTTTCTTTAAATTTCTTATGGTCACCGATATAAAAGCAGTTTAAATTATTTCATTATCTTTATACCTCAATTCTTAGAATCAGTCGAAGTTCTGTCCTTAGTTAGCAGAACAAATTGCACAGTATAGTGCATCTGTTAATGCCGCTGTCATCGGCTCTCGCGTTAAACTATCTGGAACACAGCCAGTTCTATTATCTGTAATGTATAGTTTTAGTTGCAACCCAGTGTGGTGTGGTCTCGTCGATGGTTACGGTATAAATAATTCAGTGTAATTTCGACTTTATTGCGATGGTGTTTAATTCAGAGTTGCTCTTGCTGTGATATATGGCTAATCCAATAGCGAAGGTGGGTGGTGGGGCGTGTAAATAGTCCCACCGTGGGAGTGAATGGTGCGTGGTGGTTGGGGAACGCAGAAGATATGGCGTATGTTTAAATTATGGCGGTATAATAAAATATTAAAACACAGCTTAAATCAAGTAAAATCTTGTGTTATGATGAAAAAGAAAATCCAAGTCAAAAAAACTTACTTAAAGTGTGGTACCAAGGATCGTGGGTTCGAATCCCACATCGGGCAAACGTTATGTGATGAACAGATGTTTTTGCTCGTTTTCTGGGTGTCTATTATCTATATATGTATACATTTAAACATATATGTATGTTAATCAATCTCTGGTACCCCTAACACAGGGAATCCTAAATAGCGGCATAAAACTGCCTGAACTCAAGATACTGCTAGTTAATTCTGTATGAAATGAAACGTTAAAGACTCTTAATACAAGTATTAAAGCAAAATAGACGACGAGGAACGGTACTTCGATAAGGCCATGCGTCATGATAATCGCCTTATCGTTGCCGCCGCTGACTACTCCCCGAATCCTGATCATGCAGGAGCCAGTCACCGTCGACGCCCTAGACACGTCCTTACGGATCCATCAGATCCAATAACCTTTGCACTAGACGCCTTCAGCTCTAGGAGCAGGCTTAGGGACCTCGGTAACCGTACTCGTCGAACTCGACAAAGAGTTCGCCGTGCAACCTAACCCATGAATCAGCTNGCCTTCAGCTCTAGGAGCAGGCTTAGGGACCTCGGTAACCGTACTCGTCGAACTCGACAAAGAGTTCGCCGTGCAACCTAACCCATGAATCAGCTCGCTGAGTTTCTCGCCGGATCTTCTCAGCGGGTCGCGATTCCGATCCGGTAGTAGATTCATTCGCGAAGCAGCTACTCTTGAGTTGTTAGGTCTCCTTCGGAGGCTCTCGGGCAGCTGTTAGCAAATCCCATCCCTCCTGGCTGAGCCTTGGCTCGCCCATCTGTCCTGGTGAAACTGGAAAGGCCTCCGGGCCACCAGTAATCCTTCAATTGGTTCAGATAGTTGGACGAGCTCATAGCCGACCTGGTGTTAAGTGTCCACCGGAGCCCATAGACACCTACAACGTAAATGCGCCACCCACCTTGAGATATAAGTTCTAAGGTCTCAGTATAGTTACAACGGCTACCCCACCCTTCAAACCGAAACGCATTGCTATTTCACGGCAGAAATAGACAGGGTGATGGTATCTACCCGTGCGGACTCACAAGAGGTCCTACCACCAGTAAATATTAAGCTGGTACCTACAGAATTCGTGTTTGCGAAAACAATCCGGAATTTCGTTAAGTACCCGAACCAATCCACAAGATTTATGATAAGATAGATGGTTAAAACAAGGAGTAACCGTGACAGGAAGCCACAGGAAATGGACTCTCCGGTATCTTCCCGCTGTATACGCTATTGGGAAGCGGAAATACTAATTGCGGATAAGAAATCCTTATTTTGCTGTGGTCCACTCTATACCATCTTGGGTCTTATTGAGAATTGGTCTTTAGTTTTTAATTATCAACCTTTATATGTATCACTTTATTCCAAAACACATCGTCGCCACTATTATAGGCCGTATTAGATACGATATTAGTACTTATAAGAATACATTTATAAATTGGCCGATAGAACCATTGTCGTTTTCATCGTTTTTATCAGTCGCAGCTAATCATAGGGCGTCTTGTGGACTAGCTACCAGCTCTTAGCTATTAGCTATTTATATAGAAATTAATCTAGCTGTGATTATCATATTAAAGGACCTCGGATTCGACTAGTTTGGTAGACAACGACTTGGCTGTGCCCTCGGCATTGCTGATGTCCATGGGCGACGGTAACCATCAGGTGGGCCGGTTGCTCATCTGTCTACAAAGACAAAAAAACAGAAAAGAATTGTTATTTAAGTCAACGGATTAATGAAAATATCAAACTGAAATAAATATAAATGCGATGGCAAATATGGCGAATTTCAAAGTTTTGTCTGCACAATACAATCAAGTTATTACAAAATTTAAAAGGCAGATTGTTGCCTAAAGTTTATAGGTCACGTTTGTCAAGTTGTTTATTAAGACAGATGACGGTCAACATAGAACGGCACTTGAGGCAGGAAATTGCTGGAAATGGGTCAGCATCCTTCATACGGTCTGGCGACAGATTAAAACCTTATAGTTCCTCACTTAATGATAGCGTGGTGATCCGTGCGACTCACGGGAATATTACTTTTATATTTTATCTCTACTAATATATAAATCTACAGTGGTTTTTACGGATGATCCGTTATAACTATTGAACCATGCATCCGATTGACTTGAAACTTTTTATCCGTGTAGAAAATACATGTACTTAATGGATAGGCTAATATTTATATGAGTGTTGGACTCCCTACTAATAATGACCAATAAATAATAATGTTAATTTTAAATGCCCAGCGAAGCGGGCGAGTACGGCTAGTCATATATAAAATTAAAATTTACAGGTTTTTATTGTTCGAATTTGAATGTCGTTCTCGCGATGTGTTGAAATTTTATACAGCGGTTAGTAACTTCAATTTCGTGAAGGTTTCTAATATAGTAAGATCAATATTACCTTATGCGTTGAGATTATTTTCGACAAAGATTTTAGGTGTTTTAAAAAGAAAGAGGAAATGAAGATCACTAGATCATTAGACTTGTGATTGTCGCAGATATGATCAGAGGTGCTTGGCGTTGGTGTTGGATGTTTGTTAAGTTTTGATTCTGTACAGATTTTTGGAGTTTACTCCTTTAGAATCGATTTACATATATAGGCCCGGGGTATGAAAATTATGGGGACCAAAATCGTACTAGCATGTCACACGAAATGCGTTATGCGCCTGATTGCGCATGTCACACGAAATGCGTTATCGCAGGTGACGCCGGGCTGCTGCGCCGGCAGTCCGCCACAAAGCCTCGTACTGATCGCGCGTTTCTCTCATTATTGTATTTTCATATATTTGTTAGTCGTTTGTTTTGTGTCTCGTTAATTTGTTAATAATCTGTAGTGTATCGTGTTGTCGTAATATAGAACTATTTCTCGTATTGTTTCGTTTAATTTTTTATATCCAGTAAACTCCAGTCGTGCGTCGGAGCGGACACACACACTTTTTTTTTCTTTTCTTTAGCAAACTCGCTTGTCTGGTTCGATTATTAAAACAGGCTGAAACCAGGAGAAAAGTAAATAGCTTCAAGTCAGTACAATCGAGTAAAAGAGGAAATAGCTAAATAACGCAAGTTCTTAGAGTAAAGTGAAATAAGACGTGCTTTACAACTAAATACATCTGCTACATCTCTGTGATTTCTTTAAATAATCGGATAACTGCTCATCATACTGGTATAGTAGAGTATATAAGTATCTGAAGTATCTGAACGATGAGATTCAGGCCACCCAAGGAGAAGATAATTTTATTTGGATGCAAAATTGAGCATTATTGTAGCACAATGAAAAGCATAGGAATTTAGACTTCACTGCACACAAAGTTGACGACAATTGCAGTGGTGAACGGTAAATTAAAAAAGTTGCATCAACGAAAACGAATGACGCTTTTTTCGCAATTACTTTAATGTGCTTTTTCATCCATAACGCTTGTAAAAACACTATAAACAACTCCTCCCGTACCTCGAAATTGCCAGTGATTTTTCAACCTAATTGAAATAGCTTTTGGGCCGATCTTCATTTAGGCAGGGAATTAGTACAGACAAGATCTCTACTAAGTGTAACCATTATTCAAACTTGATGAATAAATGGAAAGATTCGCGAAAAAAAATCTGTTTTCGAGATAAAGTTCGTTGACTAGATTTTCTTTTGAAATTATTTTAAGTGATTGCTTTTAACTTTTTATTATTTGAGAATTTTATTACTGAATTTTATTTATTAAAAAAAAATGTACAAGACGGTTTGCTATTTTAAGAAAATTTATTGTGTTATTTGAGAATTTTTATATTATGTTTAAATCTATATAAAATCGTAATTATTTTAAATATTTCTAATGATTTAGATTCTCGGCTTCAAGTCACGTGATTAAAGTCTTACATTGAACGGTCCAAACTAGAAGTTTAATCTCCATTGTGGATTCTAGAAACACATCCGAGTGAAGAAAAAGTACATGTAGAATATCAAGTATCTTTAACGAAGATACTGTTTTCGAACCAAAATACTGCGATGCGCCAACGAACAAACTATCAAGATGATTAGGAAGTCTAAGTTTCCCTCTTTTTAGGAAAATGGCGTAACTATTTCTCAAGTCAGGCGCGAGTGGGGTATAAAGAAAGAAAGAGAGATAATGTACATTATTGAATACCAAAACACAATTAACATTAAAAAAAACAGTCAACAAGTAGATAATATATTTTTCCAATAGGCGGTTTTATGGCTAAATGCGATCTCTGTCAGATAGTCTTTTATTTACAGAAATTCTGAAAAAGAAAAAGATAAGTAGGTATGTTCCGGTGTAACAATACATTATTAAAGAAAATACAAACATAAAATAAATATTACTTTTATATACTTAATATTAATAAATAATTGATTACTGGTGGTAGGACCACTTGTGAGTTCGCGCGGATAGGTACCACCGCCTTGCCTATTTCTGCCGTGAAGCAGTAATGCGTTTCGGTTTGAAGGGTGGGGCAGCCGTTGTAACTATACTGAGACTTTAGCACTTGTATCTCAAGGTTGGTGGCGCGTCTACGTTGTCGATGTCTATGGGTTCCAGTAACCACTTAACACCAGGTGGGCTGTGAGATCGTCCACATATCTAGGCAATAAATATATATATATATATATATATGGATATATACCGTTTACATGTAATATGAAATCACTATAATATGATTTATACACCAATACCGGTCACCGTCCTCACCCAAATCCATAGACACAGCCCACTGAGTTTCTCGCTAGATCTTCTCAGTGGATCGCATTTCCAATCCGGTGGTAGATTCTGCGAAGCACTGCTCTTGCTGGGGCCAATGCTAGCAACAACGTCAGGTTTGAACCTCGCGAGCTCACCTACTAGTTCGCTGAATCTAGAATAGCTCCTCGAGGTTACTAGAATAGGTAGGAAAAAAAAGGGGGTGACAAGAAAGCACGATGCAATGATTTGTAGGATGATTTACAATACCTGTAGAATCTTAAATAGAATTGATGAACAAAAAGTGTATAGACTGAACGATGGATGGAAAAATCCTCAAATATCAATAGATAAGGACATAGGTTTAAAAATCTCCACATAAAGTCTAATGAACACTCTAACAAGTCAGTCACACAAAACACACTCCAAAAATATTCACAAAACCTTGAATTATGATGACTACAACATATTTTTCACGGAAATATCAAAAACAGGGGTTAGAATTCCTCTCCTGAGGGTGTGCAATCGGAATTGCTTATACGTTTTCACCCCTTGTAGTCAATTCTCAAAAAAAGTAACTCGGAAAGCAATTTTATGGGGGATGCGTGCGTTGTCAATTTTATCGATTGTTGATATCACCGGAGCATCTGTAGTTGATATGGTGATTGTCAAGTCGTGTGATATTTGCACAGATGTATTTTACCAAATAATACTTAGGACTTTGTGGTCGTTTGTTCGTATTATCATAATAATAATTGTCACTGCGCTTTTTAAAGATAACTGAGTCTAGCTGAACGCAATGGTCTGGATCGACTGGTCTTATTCACTAGGTAACAAAAAATTATCGTAAATAAAAGAAACATTAAACGCATGAAAATGTATTATATTTTAAATTGACTTAAATTTTCGATAATTTCAGTGTATTTAAATCATCTTAAATTCATTATAGTATCAAAATCTTGTGTCAAAAGTTCGTTTTAAGTGATTTTGGTCCAAAGGATAAAACTATCGGCCTCAAGCGACACGTTGGGCATGATTTCAAATTAATAATAATAATATTTATTCAAGCCTCTTAAAATACAAACACGTACAAGAATTCTTAACACTAATATACATGGCTTTTTTTATGAGGTATACAATAACAATATTCCCTGACTTTTATGCTAGGAAAACCTGTGTTACAAAAGTCAGTGGTTCAGTGCTAGGTCACCAGGTAAAGAAAATTGAATGAAAAAATTATGAAAATGTACATACTGTGACAGCAGGAGCAATGAAATGCCATAGTCAAAGATAAATATCACATATTGTCGAATACCATACGAATATTTTCCATTCCAATTAATATGTGTATGTCAATGAGAACGTGTCATAATGATTATAAGGCGATTCGTCTGACCAAGCCTTTGTAAAACATTTTATGAAAATGTTGTAAAATTCATTTTTGTTTTCTTTTACAAATATTAAATTACAAATATAAATTACAACAATCACATTACAACAAATTAATTATTAAATTATTATTTTACTGGTGGTAGGACCTCTTGTGAGTCCGCACTGGTAGGTACCACCGCCCCGCCTATTTCTGCCGTGAAGCAGTAATGCGTTTCGGTTTGAAGGGTGTGGCAGCCGTTGTGACTATACTGAGAACTTAGAACTGTATCTCAAGGTGTGTGGCGCATTTACGTTGTAGATGTCTATGGGCCCCAGTAACCACTTAATACCAGGTGGGCTGTGAGCTCGTCCACACAACTAAGCAATAAAAAAAGAAAAAAAGAAATTAAATTACAACAATTATTAAATTAAATTAACTTATTAACAATTATTAAATTACAACAATTACAAATATTAATTACTCTGGCGTTTCACTGTAATGGGTAGACTATATAGTCATTATTTGAGTTGACAATGTGAAGCAGACAAGGTCCCTATGATATTAAACCGGTTAACCGGGGTCCACACGGTTACAATATCTTTGACTTTACTCTGACATCCGTCTGCTTAATTCTTCCAAAAGTTCAACCCCATATCTATAGGCGGAAGGCATCAGTGCTCTAATATTGACGTGCGTGACTCTATGAAATACCTTTGGCACCAATAACGGTCATAGTTTTAAGAGCAATCCGAACAAAAGTCAATAAATGTTTTAATTAGAGTATTAATGTCAAAATAATAAAGTCATTGTATGCAAGGTTCTGACCTTAGCTTCACCCCCGTAAAAAGTGACTTTCCGAAAATTAAATTTTAACCAAATCCATTCAACGTATTGTGTTTTGATTGAGTACAAACTTGCAATTATTTTCTGACAATTACACATCCGTAAATTAGCGAGATATTCCAAAGCACTTAAGCACCACAGATTATAGTACACTCTATAGTTAAGGCAGTGACATTTACTGATGAAGTACAGAACTAAAGTTTTGTTAAAATATCATTAAATTGGAACTATGATACAAAGGAAACACATTACGGTAATAAAATTTTTCCCATTAATTGTTAGCTCAGGAAAACATGATCTATGTACGTATGTGCCAAATTTCATCCGAATCTGTTCAACGGATTTTTTATGCGTGATCCAGCAGCAAAGATCCAAAACTCCTCACAAACTTTCACAATTCTAATATTAATAGGAAGCATCAGTATTTGGTATGTGTGCAGATTTTTAGATGAAAATGAAAAACTGTTAGGTATATGTTGAAAGCTTTTGTGACAGTCAATGAGAAAGTCAAATAAAGGTCGGGCTGAAAAAAGCATATTAAAGAGAGCAATAATCTATAATAAGAAAAAAAGACTAGTTACTATTTAATTAATAAGAGCTCATTCCGCATGACGTTAGGTGACTTAGTGCAACAGTCGTTCTAACCTTCGAAAGAGAAGGAATAATTGGCAATTAAGACAACAACGTCTATATCACATGTTTCGTTTTTCTTGATTATATAAAAAAAAACCCTACTATCAGTCAACCTTATCGCTACCATCGCAATTCAAATGATAACATATCTCAGTTCAGAATAGCAATATAAACTTAGAAAAAAATCCTGTGAAAAAGTATAAGGAAAATATTTCTACCGAAATTGTTTCATTTCTAAACACTAAAACCAGCGTAAACCCTTTATTTGCATCAGCTACCGCAGGAATCCTCCGATATTATTAAAACTGAACGTTACCAAAATCTTCTTGCCAAATAAACAGGCTTAAGGCCAAGTTTTGGCGGGCATTTTCTGAAAACACTACGAAAGGGAAGTTTCATGGAAATCTGGGGAGTATTACCTAAGCGCTGTATTTCGAAATTCCAGTGTTACCATGAGTTTTGAATTTCGAGTGAATTTGATTTATCGTGAATTCTTTTGTTTGACTTAATATTGTTTAATAATACGGAAAATGTGTCTCGAAAATTCGGAATATGTCGTCATCTTGAAATTCTGAATGTGTATTTATATTTATGTATAGCACAGAGGTGATAATAGATCTCGCCGGATCTTCTCAGTGGGTCGCGTTTCCGATCCGGTGGTAGATTCTGCGAAGCACTGCTCTTGCTAGGGTCAGTGTTAGCAACTCTCCGGTTGAGCCCCGCGAGCTCACCTACAACGTTAGGGCGAAGCTGAAATAGCCTCTCAAGGCTATCAGCATAGGTAGGGAAAAAAAAAAGAAAAAAAAAAAAAGATAATAGATATGAAAGCGTATTAGAATTCTCGTCTTGACCACGATATAAGAATCGATAAAAATCGCATCTAGGTACTAGGCCACTTAGGTTGAGATGGGCAGATGGTTTAGTCAGAATCGTGTGGATGGATTTTCAAGTTGACGTGACCTAAAGAATAAACTTGGTGCATTTGTATTAAGCGATGCAACAGTGTTGGAATCCCGCAGGCAGCTCTCAATACTTCTCTCTCACCCTGCTTGGGTTCGGACCCGAAAGGGGGGATCGGACGTTTGTGCCCTTGGGCGTAGGGAACTTGTAGGAGGTTCGGCCCCAAATCAAGAAAAAAAAATTTCGAATGAAATACATACTTGGCAAATATTCACGATTGACTTCTAGGGTGAAAGAACAACATCGTGTAATAAAAATCAATCCAGCAAAATTATCATTTTCATAATTACTGTTGGTAGAACGTAAGGGGCGAACATCATAAAAAACGCCCACACTCAGAAGTTCGTGGCTTACGCTTAAAGAATATTTAGAAATAAGCTTTGCGAATAGCGATTTTTTTTTATTTACCGAAACATAATCAAAGACGGTGAGCTTTTGCTATTTTTCAGTAGGCAATTCCAGGGCTGAACAGCCCCCATTATGGTCTCGCATCCGAAAAAGAATTTCACGCCATAAAAAGGACTGATCACCCAAAAAATTATCGTAAAGAGTTGTTATGCGCAAAAGAGTATTAATCATTAAATAAGACTAGAGGTCCCGCAGTAGTCGAAATTCGACTATAATTAATTAGAATTGTAAGTTTGTACACTAATATGATTGTATTTATACTTCTATAATAACAAATTTCGCCAAGACTAAACTATAAAAATATTAACAAAGACAAACAATACTTAATCTCAATTTGACAACAGACGTCAAGAACAAAAGTTTGACAATAAATAGTATGCATGCGTGTGTGCGTCAAATACATGGTATGTAGTGTGTGTAATGTTTTCTTTATTGAATTAATGTATCTTTTATTAATTATTAAAAAAAAATTTTAGCATTGTGCACTTCTTCTCTATATTCTCTATAAGTGTGGAAAATTTCATACTCCTCCGTCCGCGCAATTTTCGTAAAAAGGGATACAAAGTTTTTCTTCACGTATTAATATATAGATACCATGTTTACAACAATCAAATTGACTGTCTATCGTGCTATTTATTATACTTGCTGCCTGGAAGATCCTCTCCTTTGTTCCCCCATAGGACTCTCGATTAAGAATCAAAGATTGAACTACGGAATTAAGTTATAATATCACAAGCGGCCCGCTCCGGCTCCGCTCGGGTCTTTAACAAAATTTTCAACGATATTTGAAGTTGGGTTATTTTTTTAAATAAAAGAACACTTACACCTTTGGTTACATTATTGGAGTTTTAGTAAGGATTCCTAATTTTATTCACAAAAAATTATAAGCCTATGTCTGGACACGGAATAGTGTAACTTCCAAAATGTGAAAGAATTTTTCAAATCGGTTCAGTGGTTTCGGAGCCTATTCAATACAAACAAACAAAAAAAATCCTTCCTCTTTATAATAATTGTATATAAGTAGATAAAGATTATCTGACGCAAATTGTAATTGTTATTGGTGTTTATACAGCAGCGAAAAGACCATAGTAGGGGTATTTCCTAGTCTAGACAGTTCATCGGCCACTTTTCACTTCGTCCGTTTTCGTTTGTTTGTTTTTGAATACTCGTAACTAGCCTGTGTCCGGTTGATGAATGTTGCCCTCAATGTAAACTTTGTTTTGTAGCTTGCCCCCATAGCACTGAGGGTACTCAAGATAACGAAAAAGTACCTTTTACGAAGGTAAAAGAACTAATTATGGACGCAGAGATTGCAGTGCCGTCTGCAAATGAATAGTCTGTTTTATTATTTTCAATATTTGTTTTTTTTTTTTCTTATTTTTCAGCAGAATTTGTTTCGTCATTTTGGCTGAGGCTCTGAGAGAAGGTACAATTGTGACTTTACTCTTCACAACGATATACTACGGGACAAAACTAGCCAGGTCGGTGGAACTGTGGATGTTAGTTATCCTATTCATCAAAACAAAATGAATTCTGAGCTAATTATTAATTCAACGGCTAAGAAATCTTACGTGCATGAAAGACGATAATAATATGACAGAGGAGTATGGAAGGAGAAAACATGTTGCGCCGACCCCAGGTGACTGGGAGAAGGGCAGAAGAATGATGATGATGATGATGATGCTTAAGTAATCTTATGCCACACTTGATATTAAGTGGCTATCATTATGTATGATAATCACAATGCGAATATTGCCGCTCACCTTGAGACATGAGTAGTAAGTCTCAATTGTATAGCATTAAATGCAACGCGGCAAGAACAGTCGCTTTTTAATAAGAACATTTTTTGGGCTTATCCGTGAGAGTTCAAAAAGTGCCCTACAGCCAATAGGAATCCTTCTTCTATCTAATCTATAAATAAGTTTATTAATGTCAAAATAAATAATAATGTATATTTATTGGTACCTGTGATAATGTTGTTGGTCTGGTACAGTTGAAGACACAAAAAACGTCATACAAACCAAGCGTATTAGTAGCTATTATAAAAAAAAATACCAACTAGACCCGGATCCCAAAAAGCTCACCAAGAACAAAAAGACGAAAATTCTTCGAGTCTCTTCGAGCGCTTGTTTTGTTTCACCAAATAGCCAATTCGGGGGATCGTTAGGCAGCAATCCCTCAGTTTTACAAGCATTAAGCACAAGTATTCCGTTGTGGAAGTTCATAAAAGCGAAATATGTTGAGCGTCGTCATCACTCAGATAACTTTTGAAGGATTCCAGGAAAGAATGTTGAAGAAAATTCTGCAGTGCAGAAGGAATTCAGTATGGCAATTTTTTTAATAATTTTCAAGACTGGCCGTAGCCATTGCAAATTTAATTAGGTACAAAATGAGGTACCCATTTTTAGTACTACTAGTATGGTGTTCTTTGAGTGTGTACTTAGTGTCTTACTTCGTATTATTGTCCAGTTTTGAGCTTTTCCATTTCATAAACTATCTTTCGATAGAAAAATTATAATGCAATATTGAACGTAATAGTCTTATTCAAATTCAACGTTATCTTTTAATTTTTCCACCTAATAAATTGATTTGGTCACTTCCGAAATTGGATTGCATAAACAATAGACAGACAGGCAGATATATTTAAAAAAAAACATTTTGCTTAAGAGTGCGAGCTCTAAATATTATTTTATTCTAAAACCCAGTATAGATGTTTTTGACATACTGTTTACAACTATACTGCGTCTTTACGCCTAAAGCTTCTGTTCCTTCGTCGAAAATGGAAAAAGTTTGATTGTGAAGAATTTTTTTGTCACTCCGTGATTTGGACATTTTTATTTCCAAAGGTACATTTTTTTTTTTTTTACAAGAGCCTTTTGTTGAATTAACGTAGGAAGTTCTTCTCCGGATCTCTGTCGCTTTGAATCGAGTGCTTGCATTTTTTTATATCAAGTTAGTGAAATAGCTATTCAGTATTTCAAGTTAGTAAAAAATTACTTACATTAAAACTAATTTACTGGTGGTAGGACCGCTTGTGAGTCCGCGCGGGTTGGTACCACCACCCTGCCTATTTCTGCCGTGAAGCAGTAATGCGTTTCGGTTTGAAGGGTGGGGCAGCCTTTGTAACTATACTTGAGACCTTATAACTTATATCTCAATGTGGGTGGCGCATTTACGCTGTGGATGTCTATGGGCTCCAGTAACCACTTAACACCAGGTGGGCTGTGAGCTCGTCCACCAATCTAAGCAATAAAAAAAAATTACAGTGATATTTTGTGAGTCTCACTTGCTTGCGACTTATTAGATGTCAAATCGATACACAAGGTTATTAAGGAACGTCGCTCAAATATCGCAATAACCACAGCTTAATAATGACGTCACTGTCTAGAATATGAATTCCTGCCCTTAATTATAATAGAAAAGTGTGACTTCTTCGCGACACAACGGTAAGGCCGTTCTGAACATCGAATAATGTGACAATCATCATATAATACAATATAACCTAAATATTGAGTCTGAAATTAGGAATTGGCGTTCTCCCATATTTACTTAACCAGGCCTGAGTGAGGTGGGGTATGTCATACCGAGGTTCTTACCTTTGTGAGTCCGCACGGGTAGATACCACTACCCTGCCTATTTCTGCCGTGAAGCAGTAATGCGTTTCGGTTTGAAGGGCGGGGCAGCCGTTGTAACTATATTGAGACCTTAGAACTTATATCTCAGGATGGGTGGCGCATTTACGGCGTTTATAGGCTCCAGTGACCACTTAACAACTAGGGCAACATTTCGGGTATCTCATACCCACCTCGTTGCTGGTCTAACAACTTCTCACCTCATTCACGCCGGGCTAATACAGGATCGTCGGTAACAGTTAAAGGATGTACACCCTTTGTTTTGATCGTGATAAAAACAGGCACGCGATATGTGAATCTGGTTTGCAAGTTTTCAATTTAGGTGCGGCGCAAAGCTCTTTGCAGCGACGCTCCGGACGAACACGTCTCCAATTAGTTTCGTGTGTCCCAAAGCGTGAGCACAAAGCTTTTTCAGCCGATGTTTTTGCGTGGAAACTGTCGTTGTTTTAAATAATATTTTGCTTTATTTTCCGTTAACACGGTACGTACGTACGTGTGCGGAATTAAATTTTGTTTAACGAAAACACGCTTTATTAATATCACAACGAATTAATTATTTCTTTAGTGGTAATGAGATGATTTTATTGTTACTAGAGGTCCCGCAGTAGTCGAAATTCGACTATAATTAATTAGAATTGTAAGTTTGTACACTATTATGATTGTATTTTATACCTCTATAATCACAAATTTCGCCAAGACTACACTATATAAAAAATATTAACAAAGACAAACCATATTCTATTCTCAATTTGACAACAGACGCCAAGAACAAAAGTTTGACAATAAATAGTATGCATGCGTGTGTGCGTCAAATACACGGTATGTAGTGTGTGTAATGTTTTCTTTATTGATTTAATGTATCTTTTATGCATTATTTTAAAAAAATATTAGCATTGTGCACTTCTTCTCTATATTCTCTATAAATGTGGAAAATTTCATACTCCTCCGTCCGCGCAATTTTCGTAAAAAGGGATACAAAGTTTTTGCTTCACGTATTAATATATAGACCGGTCTTTGTGAGGTGTGCAAATTTTCAAGTTAATCGTATGACTTGAAGTTAATAAAAGAATACATACAAAAACAAAATCCATTACAAGTTAAGCGTTTACAACATGTTAACACTTACTTATTTAGCCTAAAGTCGTTAAAACCCGAAAAAAAATTAACTTTTTTTTCTCCTACAGTCATTCAAACGGAAGCTTCATTCGCAAAGCAATTAATATGAAAAATTAAGGTTTCCCTTCGATTCCGTTAATTCATCATTCCTTCCCCCCCCCCTCCTCCAAATATGCTAATTGGTAGGGGGAAAGGTTATTCTTTTCATTATAGAAATAAATTACGCCTAAATGACTTTGGTAGATTGCATTCGAGATCCAAGACCGATGATTCATTGTTAATTATTTTTAGGCGGTGATTAATTAACAGGTTTTTCTTTTACTAATATAATAATCGGTAGAATCATGTCTTCTTTCCACTGTCCCTATTAGTTAGTGCCGAGCGTGATGAGTTTGAAGACTCAATTTTGGAACAACAATATACATTAAGACCAGTTATTGCAAAAACCGTCAAAACATAAAGCAAAAATGCTTCGCGACCAAAAGACACAAAACTTTATCAGGTCTTACGGCGACGCATTCGCGAATTCGTAGTGCATGGCGATTTCAAGTTGAGTACCATCTGACTTTACTGGTGGTGGGACCTCATGTGAGTCCGCATGGGTAGGTACCGCCACCACGTCTATTTCTGCCGTGAAGCAGTAATGCGTTTCGGTTCGAAGGGCGGGGCAGCCGCTGTAACTATACTGAGACCTTAGAACTTATATCTCAAGGTTGGTGGCAAATTTACGTTGTAAATGTCTATGGGCTCCAGTAACCATTTAACACCAGGTGGGCTGTGAGCTCGTCCACCCATCTAACCAATAAAAAAAACTTTTCAGTAATAAATTCCATAAATTATCTCATTTTTATCTGTATATTCTTTCTTGTTAATCTATGCAATAGAAAATAATCTAGAAGTGAACCATTAACCAATCAAAGTTATCAAAACACGAAAAACCACCTATTAAATCCTTCATTCATACAAATGCAAGAGTTAAACTCATATTAATTTTAATGAGCCACACAAAAACACAATGGGCGCATTAACAAAACATATTTGAACGAGTGATTTTGTCACATACATAAACGAACGACGCCACGGTAGTACAATAAACTCGTCAAAACTGAGCTGCTTCTGTAAATCAGCCGCGTAATTCCGAACTGCGTTAGTCAAACGTCCGGCCCCTTTGTGCGGAGACGTTAATTGCACTAGCTCTGATTGCCCCAGAACAGTGCAACAGAAACCGATGGCAACGTACGATACAGAGAGTAAGGTAATAGTGAGATTAACATTTTTTTTGTATCATTGGGCCGATATTTATGGTGGTAGGACCTACGACCTACCTCGAGACATGAGGTTTATTGGAATATTTTTATTGCTTAGATGCTTCATCAGCTGATGTTGACAGGAAAGGTAGATGGCAAACGTCCCAGAGGACGCCCCCACGAGATGGTCGGAACAAATACGATCTTCTCTAAGCATCAATTTCCACAATGCCCTGCATGAAGCAAAGGATCGCAGCAGATGGAGGGAAATCGTACGGGAGAAACTGATGCAGCAGGGGAGTCTCGACCCTCAGTAATGAGGAAAACGACGCGAGGAGGAGGATTGCTTAGATGGGTGGACGAGCTCACAGCCCACTTGGTGTTAAGTGGTTATTGGAGCCCATAGTAGACCTCTACAAAGTAAATGCGCCACCCACCTTGAGATATAAGTTCTAAGGTCTCAGTATAGTTACATCGGCTGCCCCACCCTTCAAACCGAAACGCATTACTGCTTCACGGCAGAAATAGGCGGGGTGGTGGTACCTACCCGTGCGAACTTACAAGAGGACCTACCACCAACATTGGAATAAATTTCAAATTCGCATAAGAAATGTTGCCTTACCGTGTCTACATAATATTGTTCTATTAATGCACATTGTTTTGCCTGGACTGTTGTACTAATTTGTTTGGAGTCCACTTCGAGTGTAATTCCCCAAATTCGTCGGGTTGTTTCATCGGATTTGGCACGTACGTTGAAAACAAAAGAAAATCTGTTGCAGTTGACAAAAGTGCTTTTCATAGACCAATCTGCCTTGCATTTTTAATAGCATAGAAGCTACAGCATAGTACCCGGATTTTGTATATAGTAATAGACAGAATAGAAGCAAGGAGAATGTATTTTATGTGTCGCATCCGGTTCATCAGTAAAATTATAGAACGAGATATCAACGTTGTGATCTAGATGGAGTAGAATATAATAAAAGTGGCAAGTAGACCGTGCTCTGTCCTATGATTCAAATGATCGGGATTTTTTGGCGGGAAGGCGAGGAGTGAAGTTGTGTGATTTGATTTATTTTATCTATTGAATGTTTCTTCAGGTTTAAATGTGTAATAACGGTGATTTATTAACTGTTTAATATCTGTGAAAGTGCATAAATGTACGAAAATGAAACAAAGCCGCTGGACGTAACTTCTCGGAATCCTCCAAAAAGTCCAGTGAAAAAATCTCAGTAAATGACCACCATTTTACTGACATTATATTTCATCCCATATCATCTCATCACATCATTTAATTTCATCCCAGTTGATTAATGTCTCAAATTAATCATCTTCGTTTCATTTCACTCCATAATATCATTTTTTCATAAAAATAAGAATATAAATTAAAATAAGACATGACCTAAAAGTCTTAGTTGCTAGGAAATAAAATTCCTTTAAAAATAAAAATAAAAACAAATGACCGTAGTAAGAATTGTGTTGTGTATCGTGATTATTTGTAAAACTTTATACATCAAAAACAATAATTTCTCGTCCGATTACTAACTAGCCTTGTACCCACAATAATATTACTACTCTTAGATGTATGCATTTAAAACCCAAATACACAATAATCGCTACGGCGTTTCCCGATCTAGTGCAGGCAGCGGCTTGGCTCTGCCCCTGGCATTGCTGACGTCCATGAGCGACGGTGACCACTTACCATCAGGTGGGCCGTATGCTCGCCTGCCTACAAAGGCAATAAAAATAAATAAAAAAATAGTGCAAGAAAGGAAACAAAACTGAGTTTAATATTTTTATAATACTCGTATGTGTTTATATTAAGTTAATATTGTTGAATTATTGAAATTATTGGTACATTTATGTTAGAGTATTTTTATAAGAATTAAAATTTACATTAAATTAACAAAAAAAAAAAAACTTATACCTTATCTTTTAATTCGACTACTTTTTTGTTCATAATAATGATGAATACATTTTGCAAGGCATTGTCATAACGTCTAGGTCATTTGTAATTCAATTTTCAAATTTCCTTTCAAGCTTTTAAAGCACGAAAAACCTAGAAAGTAAGTAACGCTTTTACAATTTCATTTTCACAATTTCCTTCAATTAAATAATGATTATACAGTTCATTGATTTCCATAACGCAAGAAAATATAAGTGATATATTCTAAAACAATGCAATTAATTCAACTCGCATTTCAGACTAAGCCTTTATCAAATACTAGCGACCCGCCCTCGCTTCGCTTCGGAAACATTAAAACACACATGAAATCAAAAAAATAAAATATTTTTTTTTAAAAAAAAGGTAGCCTATGTTCATCAGGGACAATGTCGGCTTCTAATGGAAAAATAATTTTTCAAATCGGTCCAGTAGTTTCGGAGCCTATTCGAAACAAACAAACAAACAAATCTTTCCTCTTTATAATATTATACTAGCGACCCGCCCTCGCTTCGCTTCGGAAACATTAAAACACACATGAAATAAAAAAAAAAAAATAAAAAAAAAAAATAAAAAAAAGTAGCCTATGTTCATCAGGGACAATGTCGGCTTCTAATGGAAAAAGAATTTTTCAAATCGGTCCAGTAGTTTCGGAGCCTATTCGAAACAAACAAACAAACAAATCTTTCCTCTTTATAATATTAGTATAGATAGTATAGACGAATAAAACTTTTTTTTTTCTTCCTAAGCTGATGGTCTTAGAGAAACAGCGTCATCGGACTAGTAGGTGAGCTTACGGGGCTCAAACATGATGACATTGCAAGCACGAACCCTAGCAAGAGCCGTACTTCGCAGAAACTACCATCGGATCAGAAACGCGACCCACTGAGAAGATCCGGCGAGAAACTCAGTGGGCTGTCTCTGTGGGTTAATTTACTCGTCGCAAGTGACGGGAGAATACAATGAGGCATTCAGCTCACCGAAAACGTTACCAGCTTTTCATTACTAAGTAACTGTACACTGTCGGTACTATACTTGAATATGCTAAATTTAAAGACAAAGCTTCAGATATTTGACGTCATTGTTATCAACTTGCATTCTCATATGCCTGTACTGGTTACTAGGTGGTTAGAACATGATAATAATATTAAGCGATTACCAGAACCTATGGAAATATCAGTGCGTCTATCACCACTTATTGTAGTAGCTGAAATAACAATTCAATTAAGCATTCCAGAACTATCTTCACAATCCTTAATTGAATACTATTTTCTTTACAGCATCAGCTAATCCAATTGTGTTATAAATCCAAATATGTATGTATATATCAATACGGTAGGAATTGTATCTCGACGTAAAAAATTAAGTTCTCTTTAAAGTAATGATTTCTGGTGTTTGAGACAGAGAGAGATAGAGAGTATTATTTTTTGTACACTAACAAAAGAAACAATGCGAAACATTAAATACAAAAAAAAGTCCAATTGGCGGTCTTATCGCTAATGATGAATATTGGTTCCACAAGCACGTCCCTGATACTAAATCGAAGGGACATTTTTGCAACTTTACAAGAGAGCCATCTAAAGTTAAAAATTTGGAAAAAATATCATACCAAAAAAAACTTCAGCTATTTGAATGGGGTAAACTTAATGCCTTAACTTAATGCCAAATAAAACGGAGCTTTAATTACAAAGATAAAAGTCCCATATTAAGCAAAATGTCGCTTAAGCCTTTCACCTTTCTCTCAGCCTTTCACTTCTTGAAATTTAATTAATATACTTAATACTCAAATAATACTCAATAAATATATTTAAAATTCCCTAAACCATTAGTATAAAGAAGCGACCAACAAATTTTAATAACAATGAATCAAAAATGGTTTTTGATCCACTTGAAGGAATATCAATGAATAATCCTTATCCAGTCCGTTCCACTACTATATAGCTGGTTAAAGACACGTTCCTCACAAAGACGACGCTAGCTACAAAGGCGGTATGCAGATTAGTGAACTGAATGCCTTGTGCCAATCTGGAAGCTGACCTACTGAATTGCGGATACTATAACTTCTATAGATCCAATTATTGAGCCGGGTATTTGGCAATTAGTGTAACTAACACAATCTGCATAGTCTTCAATATTGAATACGCAAACTTAAAAATGATATGAATGCAGACAATTTTTTCTTTTATGTCCGTTCAGAAATTACTAAATTCTAATCTATCGACAAATATGTGACAACTGACAAATCTATAATTATCTATACTAGTGGTCCGGCAGTAGTCGAAATTCGACTATAATTAATTGGAATTGTAAGTTTGTACACTATTATGATTGTATTTTATACTTCTATAATCACAAATTTCGCCAAGACTACACTATAAAAAATATTATCAAAGAAAACCATATTCTATTCTCAATTTGACAACAGATGTCAAGAACAAAAGTTTGACAGTAAATAGTATGCATGCGTGTGTGCGTCAAATACATGGTATGTAGTGTGTGTAATGTTTTCTTTATTGATTTAATGTATCTTTTATGTATTATTTTTAAAAAATATTAGCATTGAACAATATATATAGGTATAATATAATCTATATATTAATACGTGAAGCAGAAACTTTGTACCGCTTTTTACGAAAATTGCGCGGGCGGAGGAGTATAAAATTTCTCACACTTATAGAGAAGGAGTGCAGAAAGTTAATATTTTTTTTAAATTATGCATAAAAAATACATGAAAATCAATAAATAAAAAACATTACACATACTACCGTGTATTTGACACACACACACGTATGCATACTATTTGTTTATTGTCAAACTTTTATTATTGCTTAAAGTCTATGGTCAAATCGAGAATAGGTTAATATTGTTTGTCTTTATTAATATTTGTCTAAAGTGTAGTCTTGGCGAAATTTGTGATTATAGAAGTAAGTCTTTGACAATAGAACTTTACTGGTGGTAGGACCTCTTGTGAGTCCGCGCGGATAGGTACCACCACCCTGCCTATTTCTGCCGTGAAGCAGTAATGCGTTTCGGTTTGAAGGGTGGGGCAGCCGTTGTAACTATACTGAGACCTTAGAACTTATATCTCAAGGTGGGTGGCACATTTACGTTGTGGATGTCTATGTGCTCCAGTAACCACTTAACACCAGGTGGGCTGTGAGCTCGTCTACCCATCTAAGCAATAAAAAAAAAAAAAGAACCATAATAATGTTCAAACTTATAATTTCAATTAATTATAGTCGAATTTCGACTATTGCGGGACCACTAGTATTTGGAAACGCGCAAGGAACAATACCAAGAAATGTTGCTAATATAACTTTCGAACAATACAATTTGGTCTGTCAATTTATTAAAAACATAGCCACCCTTGCAATGCATATCCAATTTTCACTTGGCATTGGATACACAACATACACCAAATTTTCAATGACAAAAACTATGTTCGTAATTAATGATTCTCCGCATTCCCGTTATTGAATTTTGCAACGTGTAAGATGACATGAACAATGACATGTTATCGGTTATCTCAAAAATATTTGTATTTATTCTGCATTTATTTACATGAACCATAAATATACATTTATCCTTAATATAGCGTGTATAACCTGACAACAATTGATATGGCTTTATAATGTAATAGAATAAAATATAATAGATTTATGTAATATTCTTTATTATAGGGTAGTATAAAATGCTTATTAGCATAGATAGATAGACTCCTTGGTCCATCTGGTACTAACAGGTTATTAGATGTCAGAGCTACTACAGTGTATATGCGTCTACCATCTTGACGCTGATAGCGCTTGTTTTATGTCAGAAATAAGCAGGACGAGGGGGAATAACCACATCATCTATACCAAATAGCATACAAATTAAGAAGCTAATATTAGACAGCATGGTAGGATAAGAGGGATGTAAAAACGAATCAGATATAAAAACGGTAGCTATAAGAGAATGAGGTCAGACATCTTTGTCTTCTGACCTAAAGTCGACAGGGCCTAGAGAATAAGACGTCCGGAGCATTCGTATCTAGCCATGCAACGGTGTTCGAATCCCGCAGGAGGGTACCAATTTTTCTAATGAAATTCGTAATTAACAAATGTTCACGATTAACTTCCAAGGTGAAGGAATAGCATCGTGTAATAAAAATCAAACCCGCAAAATTATAATTGGCGTAATGACTGATGATAGAATCTTTTGTGAGTCCGCACGGGAAGGTACCACCACCCTACCTTTTTCTGCCGTGAAGCAGTAATGCGTTTCGGTTTGAAGGACGAGGCAGCCGTTGTAACTATACTGAGACCTTAGAACTTATACTTCAAGGTGGTTGGCGCATTTACGTTGTAGATGTCTATGGGCTCCAGTAACCACTTAACAACAGGTGGGCTGTGAGCTCGTCCACCCATCTAAGCAAAAAAACCCTTATTTAGCTGAGCAAACTTTTGTCATTAAGATCCTCGGGTAAATTTTGTTCATTCCAAATACTCTAAAATTACAGCCAAAATAGAAAATAAAAATTATTTAAGTTCACCAGTTACTCCTTTCGACCCTTCACATGTCGAATTCGGTCCCCCGGGCCTGAGGTGAGAGCACGTAATGAGAATTCTTAGGACCCCTTTTGGCAACGACCTCACATTTGTTAAGCTCTTGTACGTGACAATGAAAAATATATTAGTGCTTGACTTTTTATAGATGGAGTTCATTACTGAACATTGTGTGTTAAGTATGTACACATATATATACATATGTAAGTATAGCATTGATTTTGGAATCATTCACGGAAATGGAGACAAACGTTAGTGATATTTACTAAATGGTAAAAATAAATTTTCGCTAAAAAAAATATATAATTTCAGCTTACAGTTTGAAACTAGCGAACATGATCAGAAAGTTGGAACGTTGGAAAACCGAGATTATTATTTTAAAATCGAAGGCAATGTAATACAATTAGAAGTCAATGGATGCGAAGAATTCAACACCTCGAGGGAACGGGAACGTGTGCCTTTAAAATGCATTGCATGTTTTTTTTTTTATTGCCCTTGTAGGCAGACGAGCATACGGCCCACCTGATGGTGAGTGGTTACCGTCGCCCATGGACTTCAGCAATGCCAGGGGTAGAGCCAAGCCGCTGCGTACCGATGTCCTGCCTATGTCCATGTGCTAAATAATTGTATTTACTAGAGGTCCCGCAGTAGTCGAAATTCGACTATAATTAATTGGAATTGTAAGTTTGTACACTATTATGATTGTATTTTATACTTCTATTATCACAAATTTCGCCAAGACTACACTTTAAAAAATATTAACAAAGATAAACAATATTTTATATATTCTGAATTTGACAACAGACGTCAAGAACAAAAGTTTGACAATAAATAATATGCATGCGTGTGTGCGTCAAATACATGGTATGTAGTGTGTGTAATGTTTTCTTTATTGATTTAATGTATCTTTTATGCATTATTTTAAAAATATATTAGCATTGTGCACTTCTTCTCTATGTTCTCTATAAGTGTGGAAAATTCCATGCTCCTCAGTCCGCGCAATTTTCGTAAAAAGGGATACAAAGTTTTTGCTTCACGTATTAATGTATAGATACCTTAGATATATTACTTATTTTCTGTAACAGCAGGCCATCCACTATAAAATTAATATGAAATCACGAGGTGGTAGCGGACCGCACGGCCTGCTAGTACAAATAAATAGTGAGTCCGCCAGCCGCCCGTATGGCCTGCTAAGCTCGTTATCGATTTTTCACCACGGCCTGCACGGCTAGGTATAGTTGCGACCGCCGGCGGACCGCACGGCCTGCCGCACCAACAAATTCTATATATAGGTGGCGGTGAGAGTGCTATAAGTGTGGAAAATTCCATGCTCCTCAGTCCGCGCAATTTTCGTAAAAAGGGATACAAAGTTTTTGCTTCACGTATTAATGTATAGATACCTTAGATATATTACTTATTTAAAACTGTAAGTACTTTAATTCGAGTTCATCAAAATAAATTTTAACTGGCTTTAGTAATGGTTCATGGTGATTTTACTAATTATCAATAAGATGTTCATATACGAGTTTAGGTTCATACGATTTCTTTACTTGATATTCCGGATTGGAAAACGCACTTTTCTATACCAAGTAAGAGGTTGTGACAATTTTTTTTTCCTACTTATGCTGATAGCCTTGAGAGGCTATTTCAGCTTCACCCTAACGTTTGTAGGTGAGCTCACGGGGCTCAAACCGAAGAGTTGCTAACACTGACCCTAGCAAGAGCAGTGTTTCACAGAATCTACCACCGGATCGGAAACGCGTCCCACTGAGAAGATCTGCCGAGAAACTCAGTGGGCTGTGTCTATGGGTTAGTTCGCTCGTCGAGCCCTTCATCGCAAGCGACGCGTTCGACGAGGACGGTGACCGGTGCTTGTGGTGCCTAAAAGCACCGTTAATGGATCAGGAGGATCCGTAATGACGTGCTTTGGGCGATGTCAACGGTTTACCATTCGGTCTACTGGGTCGGGTATGTAGTTTCCAGCGGCTACGATGAGAGGGTTCTCATATCGTGCCGCCTTCTCAAAATGGCGCAGCGATGCCGACTGTAGATACTTACTAACTGAGTCGAGCTCCAGGTCATCGTTTTCAGGTTACTGATTCCAGGTTACCATTCGATGTGACAATGCGAGATTTAACTCAAAAGGATATCACACAATTGATTAAATCTACAGGAGATCTACAGTAATGTCGCATAAGCCGACCGAGTTTGTTGAATTTGACGGACTTAAAAATCTTTATTAGGTGTATCCAATACAAAGTGAAGATTCAAGAAAGGGTGGATAGTTATGTCTTTGCTTAATAAATTGACAGACCAAATTTTATTATTCGAAAGTTATATTTTAGTTATGATAACTTTCGGATAATTAGTTGATTACTCTTTTAGCGATGGCATTTAGGGCTTTACAGATAAATCACCATCACCCTACCTATTACATTTACCCAAAGATTTTCATTTTGTTTTTAAGAACCAACTATGTGATGACGTTTTACAGCTCTTTCTCACTCAATAAAATTCTTAACAAATTTCTATACAGTTCTAATTCACAACGTCGAAGTTTAGTATTTAAAAATTCATTAGCACAATATCTTAGACAACAATGTTAGATTTTATTAACTTGTGATTCAAATATCCTCCCTGCTTTAATACAATTATTCCAGTTCGAAAAATCTGGTACCCAGAAATATCCACGAAGATTTTCTATTTTAGTAATTCCCTTTTATATTAAGGTTGAATCTAAAGATCCAATTTTGCGTCACTTGAAATGAGGAGTACCTTTCCTGACCTATATTAGGGAATATTGGACCCTTCTGAGTACCTCAAGAGGGCAACTAACTAGCTGGATAGTGGACGACTCCAAATTGTGGTAACCTTATATTATTTTCGTAAATAAATTATTGTATATTCTAGTGAGAAAATTATTAAACAAAAAAAAAACAATATTAGTTCGGTTTTTTTATTGCGTGATTTTAAGGATGAGTTCACGGCATATCTAGTATAAAGTGATTATCAAAGCCCAAAGAAAGCAAGTGACTTTAGCTACTCGCTTTGGAACGTAAAATCACAATTTTAATTTATTTCATAACGACTGTTTCACATGCGAAGGATTCTTGAATACTTTGGCCACATTGCAAGGAAAGACAGTGACAACTTGGAGAAATTGGTGGTCACTGGAAAGGTCGAGGGCAAGCGACCAAGAGGCAGGAGCTCGACCCGTTGGACGGACCAGATTCGTGCAGCCCTTGATACAACAGTGCACGATGCTCTGCACTCAGCTGCAGATAGGAACAGATGACGGTGCATTACAAAAAACAAACTGTTTCAAGGCCATGACCACGACCCTCAGTAATGAGAAAATCGACGCAAGGAGAGAGAGTTTCACCCATTAAGTATAGAAATGTAAGAATGTTGTTAACGTGGCGAGTGAAGAAATAAATGAAGAAATGTAATGTGAAAAATGTAGATAGAAATGATGATGGTTCACAACGCCCTGATGCAAGCAAATTAAAACTTTGAAAATGTATACCAGTTGCAATGTCAATTTTAATAAACGATTAAGGCATTGTGTCATGAGCGGTGAGCGAATACAAAACCTACTTTCAATAGCAATTAGACAGTGCAGTAACAGGGGTGATAAGATGATAATACACTTGCACCTAATTCATTTAGAGACAGAAGAGAAAGTGATCGTGTTTATCAGTGTAAATTAGTAACACACAGCTGTTAATCCATTAAGTGGATATTAAAATTTGGCCCATTTTGACACATATTTTGTAATAATGCTTTTTATGTAATTTAATATATTAAATAATAGCTATTTGTTATTATTTTAAAGTGTTTAAGACTAGTATCGTTTTTATTTTGCATCATCATGAATCTACAGACAGAATCCAATGCTGAACATAAACCTTCCTCAACGTTTGTTGTGGATGAAAATATGACGAGTGCACGAATTTCATTTTGCTAAGATTATAGTAAATATGTAATGGACGCATGCACCAAAACTCCCGTCAATACAAATTTGCCCGATTGTCAGGGTCCGCGCGTAACAAAAACTTTTCGTGCAATGACGCTCAACAAACCCGTGAGACCGTCATTTGCGGTGACCTCAAACAAGCCATTAGCAAGTTTCTTGTCGACTTGTGCACCTCAATTTAACATGTCATTGTAATTTGTTACTTTAAACACTTGCGTCCCTTATTCTTTGGCCCTTTTTTGCTGTAGATAGGAACTTTAGGTCTTGCCGAATTCCATAGATACTTTCAGCTTTACAACTCCACGACTGTTTGAATCCAAGCCAATCAAAATAAGGTTAATGGCTTTTGTGTATTGAATCATCGAATATCGCAATGTTCGTGTTTAAATCACCATCCCTATCGTAGTGGCCGCTCAGGATCCAGAATATCGAGGCGCTCAACCCTTATTGTAATATCGACAAACGGGCGAGTGGAATTTTAGAGCGTGGAAGATCCAAACTTGGCAGGCTGTGCTGGAGGCTCGGTCCAGGCGACAAGTCAACCCGACGGGTCAGCCCAAACACTGCCGAAGCGATTCGGCCGATATTTTGAAACTCTGTGTCAATTGTGATCATGGCGCTACGTTCATACGCGAGAAAGATTTAATACCCCAATGCGTTAAACGCTCTACTTCAAGGAAGTTTTCTATAATGATACCATCAATACGAGGCAGGCGACGTGCGCGACAACCGCTTTTCTGCACATTTGCTTACAGCTACAATGGAACGTGGCCAGTATCACCAATTTTTAATAATGATTCACTGCCTTCAAGTTATTTTTCCATCAAAGCCTGTCGAAATAAATCCAATCTCGGTTCCTAAAATGAATAAAGGGCTTAATTTGTCGGAATAGCTGTGAAATTAAATTTTCTTAATCGTTCGAAATTTGTTTAGATCCTAAAGTCCCCTCAGGTTAAATTTGTTTCAGGATTATAAATGTCTTTTCTTAATTATCTCGATGCGCCCAGGGAATTAATAAGGTTTCGGAGTTTCTCCTTAATTTTGTGTTTTGATATAATTGTCTGGAACGAAGACAGTTTTGAAGGTTTCTTAGTAGAAAATGGTATCTTGAAAAGCTGTAAATCAAAATTGTAGCTGGAGTCTATGGTGGGGTGGAAGTGCTAACTGTAGCTAGGAGAGGTTAGTGCTGCACAAGCGTAATTAACATTCAGACAGGCTTGTGTTATCCAGATTATTTGGCCTTGTTTTAAATTCAATTAAAAAAAATGTTTCATGACTATTGTAGGATGTTTTTTTTTATTGCTTAGATGGATGGACGAGTTCACAGCCCACCTTATGTTAAGTGGTTACTGGAGCCTATAGACATCCACAACGTAAATCGCCACCCACCTTGAGATATAAGTTCAAAGGCCTCAAGTATAGTTACAACGGCTGCCCCACCCTTCAAACCGAAACGCATTACTGCTTCACGGCAGATATAGGCAGGGTGGTGGTACCTATCCGCGCGGACTCACAAGAGTTCCTACCACCAGTTAGTAACAATATGTGCACATGAATACTGAAATTAATTGACTCTGAATTTTGAAAAATGAATTTTGAATTTAGGGAATTATTGTATAACATATTTCGAATATTCTAGGGGTGGTCAACAATTAAAACATACATGGATATGTACTAACAGTCTAATGGAATTTCGCTTCGTTAGTCTACTGGCTTAGAAACCCGACTGCTGTTGCCCGAGGTCCGATTACCGGTGAGGGCTAAAATATTCTTGCCAAAGATATTTGCTATTCGAGTTCGGAGTGTGCATTTTCTGGTCTTGCACGTATGTTTACAAAGTTTAAAAAGGCGCCAAAATAAGAGAATAATATACATAAAATTAAAAAGATACATATAATATATAAAGGTCATATAAGTCAAACGTTTATTTATTGAAGTTATAACTTCGATAACATCGTTGTGTTTTAAAACTCGATTAATCGAATGGAAAACGCCAAAATGTAGACGAACAGAGATAGAATACTTCTTTCTGGTGAGATAGCTTCAAGTGGTGGTAGGTACTGTAACTATACTGAGACCTTAGAAGTCATATCTCAAGGTGGATGACGGCATTTACATTGTAGATGTCTGTGGGCCCCAGTAACCACTTAACACCAGGTGGGCTGTAAGCTCGTTCACCCATCTAAACAATTAAAAAAAAAATCTATGGGCTCCAGTAACCACTTAACACCAAGTGGGTTGTAAGCTCGTCCACCATACTAAGCAAAAAAGATAAAAATAAAATAAGTACCGCATGTGAACTACACAGTCATATAACAATACAAGATAATAAGGTATGATTAAATTTTCAATTTCAATTTCAAAGATTTTTTAATACGAAAACGAGACATTTAATAGTCGAATCTGAAGACAGATTTCTTTATTTATGACACGCCAGAGTCTCGACGAAACTCGGTGACTTATGATTTATGGTCTCGCAAAGCAACGTATTTCTCGCGAAACACCCCGTATAAATCATTGCGCAGATGGCTTGAACGTCCCTCCGTGTGTTTTCGGATAGACTTTTTATATGTCCAGTTCTTATGTTCTTTAATACGATTTTTTCATATGTAGTCCATTATTTGGAGCTTAAATTAAATTACATTTTTGGAACGTAGTTCCTTATGGGACGGGGTACCCTAACCGGGAAAAAACGTCCGTAACGTAAGATTTTTATTAGTAATGCACACAGTGTACGACTTAACTTTGTAATAACGTACAAATTAGTAATGCACACAGTGCATGACTTAACTTTGTAATAACGTACAAAAAATAACATTTTTTTTTATCATTCATTGACCACGATCTCAGAGCGTTCGTTTGTGTAATACACTAACTCTTATGCAAACAGCCGTGAATGAAGTGTACCACAATAAGTTCGCACGTTACCGAATGACCGTGGGTTGTTGCGAAACCTCCAGCTTTATTTTCTTTATACCTCGATTAGAACTTAAAATTAATATTTTTATAATAAGGAACTTCGTTCCTGTCCGGCGTCCCACGACACCACACATCTTTTTTTTTACATTTACAATGGTCTCTGATAGTAAATAAATCTAATTGAAAAATAATGAAATAGACCGATACTAAATAAAACACACACACACACAAACAAATAAAATACTAGTAATATCTTGTGGATTTTTAGAATGTCCTAAAATAAATCTATCTACAGAAGAAAATTATTTACAGAAAATATACTTATCATGAAGATTTATGAAGAGACTTTATTTTTTTACTCTAATAAGCCGAAAATAAACAAAAAGCTCTGTGTCGAAAAACAAACCGGTGCTTTTTGTGTCATTCATCATCCCACCCCATAGAACGAAGGGGCAGTAAATGGTATGTGACTATGGGAATTGCATGGGTACCTTGATAAAACACATTTCGCCGCATTTTACGAGGGTCGCCGAGTGTTATTGTAGCGATAATAGTTGGATTATTACTGTTTATGTTATATTTCCTCTTTTAATCCGATATACAGTACCGTACGATTTTGTTCGTGAAGTTAACATTGCACATTAAACATTAAAATTGCACATTTTTTCGAAGTTAATATATTTAAATAAGTAATATATTTAATAGTATTTCGCTTTTACACTGCACAAGTTTTTTTTTTTATTGCTTAGATGTGTGGACGAGCTCACAGCTCACCTGGTGCCAAGTGATCACCGGAGCCCATAGACATCCACAACGTAGATGCGCCACCCGCCTTGAGATATAAGTTCTAAGGTCTCAAGTATAGTTACAACGGCTGCCCCACCCTTCAAACCGAAACGCATTACTGCTTCACGGCAGAAATAGGCAGGGTGGTGGTACCCACCCGCGCGGACTCACGAGAGGTCCTACCACCAGTAAGAGATGTTCTAACTTTATAGTTTTAAAGACATTTACAATAATAAGCTTCCGTGATTTAGATCATTATCCTTATTAAAAATACATACAAAAGTTGTTACGTGCAAGTAGTGTCATGGCGATCCATAAAACGACACAGCATCGAACGATTAATTGAAAAAAGTTAAAAATAATCATTTTTAAAATTCGCCGTGGCCTAAAGGATAAGACTCCCGGCTAATATCGAGCGATGTGATTGCGTCGGTGTTCAAATCCCGCTGGACAGTACGATGTAGGAATGGCATCGTCTAATAAAAATATAATTTGCGTAAAATCTGGTGGTGTTAGTCATATGAGTCCGCAAGGGCAGATACTATATTTGCCGCAAAGCCCTATCCCTAACTCAAAAAGTTTGAATAGCACATAAACTTAACTTTAAAGCTTATTAGTGCCCTTTTTTATTTTTTGTTTTTATTGATTAGATGGGTGGACGAGCTCACAGCCTACCTGGTGTTAAGTGGTTACTGGAGCCCATAGAAATTTACAACGGCTGCCTCACCCTTCAAGCCGAAACGCATTACTGCTTCACGGCAGAAATAGGCGGGATGGTGGTACCTACCCGTCCGAACTCAAATGAGGTCCTACCACTAGTGCCCTTGGCGGCAGATGAGCTTACGGCTCACCTGATGGTGGTGGTGGCATAGTTAAGCCGCTGCATACTACTGAATACTCTCCACAGACCTCGTTAGAAGAAAGACATGTCATAATGACCAGGAAGCATTATTAAGGGGAGTTCATTCTAAAGCCGGATGATACGCGGCTGAAAAGATCTCTGGAAATGCCCTGTAGATAAACGTAGTGGTTCTAGGTAGTATGGATGAACTCCGGTGGCGGGCGGTGCGATGGTAGAATCTCGAAGCATTCTTATTTGATTTCATAGAATACATTGTACAATAGAATTCAAAGAGTCTTAATATAGACTAGGTCATTAATTATTTGCTATATAGACAAGGTAATTAATTATCTGGGCCTCTAAAATCATAAATTATACAGGGTGTTGTAGGTAGCATCGTTAGCTTTATCGATATAGTTGGAACTATACAATATATGAAACAATAATTAGTTACTGTTGGTTAGCTAAATAGCAATATAAAATTTATCGATATAGTGGGAGAATACAATNATATAGACTAGGTCATTAATTATTTGCTATATAGACAAGGTAATTAATTATCTGGGCCTCTAAAATCATAAATTATACAGGGTGTTGTAGGTAGCATCGTTAGCTTTATCGATATAGTTGGAACTATACAATATATGAAACAATAATTAGTTACTGTTGGTTAGCTAAATAGCAATATAAAATTTATCGATATAGTGGGAGAATACAATATATGAAACAATAATTGATTAACTAATAGATAAATAACAAAATAAAAAAAATGTGTTGTAATGTTTTAAAAAAATAAGTTTAACCAAAATTTAAAATGACAAAATTATTATGCGTAATTCTTTACTTCTTAGTGTATTTAATGAAACTTTAAATAAAAGGAATGGATAAATTACATTCTAACATATTCCTTTTGCTAAACCAAAGTACCTATTGAATAATGATTTTTTTTTTTAAATCGCTAAATTCTATCACGTACACCAAATCAAAACCATAAGCTTCTCTTGCAGATAAGACTTGGCAGGGCTGCGGTCAATAAGTACGTACCGGAACTAGACTGAACTTTATTGAAATGTGACTATGACTATAAAATGAAAATTGTCTTCAATCTTTTGTTTGCTGAAGAATATGATAGTATCCTTTTTTTTCATAAGCAACAAATATGAAACGCATTAGTACATACATATTTGAAAGTACTAATTCCATTGTCTTTAATGTTCAATTTTTATTTTTTATTGCTTAGTTGGTTGGACGAGCTCACAGCCCACCTGGTGTTAAGTGGTTACTGGAGCCCATAGACATCTACAACGTAAATGCCGCCACATGCCTTGAGATATAAGTTCTAAGTTCTAAGGCAGACATAGGCAGGGCGGTGGTACCTACCTGTGCGGACTCACAAGATGTCCCACCACCAGTAATTACGAAAATTATAATTTTTGCGGATTTAATTTTTTATTACACGATGTTATTCCTTCACCGTGGAAGTCAATCGTGAACATTCGGTGAGTACGTATTTCATTAGAAAAATTGGTATCCGCCGGCGGGATTCGAACATCGGTGCATCGCTCAACACGAATGCACCGGACGTCTTATCCTTTAGGCCACGACGACTTAGTCTTCATTAAATGAACGCAATACAAGATATTAAAGAACATTTAAAAATAATCCATACCTGAATTAATACTTTTTAGGAGTTATTTTAGTAGTGGTCAATAATAGCGTCAGGGCGTTGTCGGAAGTGAGATAATTAAATAACACAACTGGTTAATCGGAGCGTTTATTCGCGACTGAACCTAAAAAGTAAAAAGCAACGGAGCTTGCGGATGCAGCCGCATGTTATGACTACGAACAATTTTGTTTACATAACAAAACTGCGTCCCTACAACGTTTTTTTGGCAAATCTCAATGTAATTCTTGATATTTCTTGCCTAACCTAATCGAGTAAAGTTCGAAATCTATCGGTTCGGCTATTAGTCTAAATCAGAATTGGTGGCTCCCATTACCGTGTTTACCTTAGCCCGGATCGAACAAGACGGGGGAACAAATTACGGGAAAGCAACGAGGCATTTCCAGGGACAGTGTTTGCCACACATGAATATTCTACGCCCTCATTGCCCTGGGCAGTATTAAGAATAATGCAGTTTTATTTTCAAATTATACAGCTCTCGATAAACATAATTAAAGGCTGGTAAAACTGATTAGAATTCTTTAATTTTAATTTGTAATAATTACAGTTGTATTAAAATTTATTGAAATTTAAACATATCATATATCAGGTGTTATATCTTTATCTATTAAATTATTTATGTAATTTTGCAATTTAGTCATAGGTCCGAATTACAAGCATTATCTTGTGTTTGTCTCAAATGTTCCGGCACAGCGAATACTAAAGATTCAAATTATGGGATATCATGTTTTAAAAACAGGGTCTACAATGATAATTTGTATAATACTTTTTTGGGTCGGAATTAATTTTCTGAACCACCTCACAGTATAAGCAGTTTGAGAAAATCGAAAATTTTGTAGGATCAAGAGTGACAGAAGTTGGGCAGGAAGAACCTTGCCAGCGCTCCTGGTTTTGACATCAATTACATAGTAACGGAGATGATCCAACATGCATTTCAGAACGATAGGCTCGATCGCTAATCTATACTAATATTATAAAGAGGAAAGATTTGTTTGTCTGTACTGAATAGGCTCCGAAACTACTGGACCGATTTGAAAAATTCTTTCACTGTTTGGAAGCTACACTATTCCCGAGTGACATAGGCTATATATAATCTTTTTAAAATAAAATAAGGATCCTTACTAAAACTCAAATAATGTAACCCAAGGTGTAAAAAAATTATCTAAAATATTCTTTACGTCGCGTGCCCTGGGAAAACTATTGATGATAGAATAAGAATTAAATAATGCACTAAGACTTTGTAGAACACATTATTATTTACAAAAAGTGTCGCGACAGCATATCTATACTAATATTATAAAGAGGAAAGATTTGTTTGTTTGTTTGTTTCGAATAGGCTCCGAAACTACTGGACCGATTTGAAAAATTCTTTTTCCATTAGAAGCCGACATTGTCCCTGATGAACATAGGCTACTTTTTTTAATTTTTTTTTTTTTTTTTTTTTTGGTTTCATGTGTGTTTTAATGTTTCCGAAGCGAAGCGAGGGCGGGTCGCTAGTGTCTAACTATTATAGTTATGCCGCAAAAAGTGTTATTTAAAAAAAAAAACCTGAAATATCGTTGAAATTTTTGTTAAAGACCCGAGCGGAGCCGGACCGGGCTGCTTGTATTGAATGAACAAGCAATCAAAACTCTGAGGGGTTAATGTTATTAATTCCTGAATACGCCCCTGTACCGAAACCTAGCCTACGTTGTTTATCCGATCAACGAATAGGCTCTAAACGGTCCGTAAAAGCAGTTACGGTAATGATTCTTTAATGGACGTTAGGGTACCCCGTTTCGACTTGTAAAGGTCTAAAGGTGAGTATTAAGGGAATTCTCTGGTGTTGTTTCAATTACTTTCTTATATTCTTGTGATGGAGTCAGAGTAACTTACTCTTTTAATCTCACAGCACGCATAGCCAAGAATTTATTGCACATCCACTTCATATTAAACCCTTTTTCAAAAGGGTGCAAGTTTGCAACAGTAAAATGTAAATAAAGTTAAATAATCGTTTGCAGCTAAAATGTTTGACGTCAGAAGCAAACAGGCCTCACAAAAAAAAACCCAGAGAATGCACAAAATGAATCCTGGTACGCAAAAAATATTGGTCAAGAATATCCTGTGGATAAAGATTAGAGTTCAGTATAAAATATCAGTATCGGCTTGTAACCAAGATGCTGTTTGCGCGATTGGCGAAAAGGCTTGCTTCTCTTGCCCCACTCTATGAAATAGCGTACCGATCTCACAGCTCACTTAGTGGCAAGTGTTTTAAGCAATATTAACAAACACAAACAACGACTTACGCTTAACGCTTACGACGTATACACTTGCCAGAACAATAGTATTTTTACGCTTAACTTCCAAGCTTACGTCCAAGTTCTGTGGCATTAGTGGTGCCCGGATTTCCCTAAATGTTTGATATGTTTTTTTGGTTTTTAATATGCAGCATAAATCGAACAAAAGTGTAAAAGAATTGAGAATCCAGGAATTTCCAGAACAATAACAATTGCAATTGGACTCTTCGTCTACCTAGCAAAGCGGGTGGGTGTCTGTCTGTTGTATGAACATCTTCTCCGTTAGAATATTGTTTGTTCGTAAAGCATCTATCACCTTATAACGGTACCCTAAAAATCGAGTTCCACTATTTTTGTACCTCTTACAAAGAGGGAACTTCACAAAGGGAAAACTGAAAATCTCTGTAAGAGTACCTTTGTGTGTGCAAAGTAATGTGTTTTATTTTCATAGTCGACGTCTTTTGTAGGCTTCGTAATAATATTCTAATTGAACAATATGCAAAATTTGCTTTATTAATAGATTTTTATTAGTTTTATCAAACAAAAGCTATCATAATAATATGAACTCTCAGTTAACGTGAAGATGTATTAAGACGTAATGATCGAAGTTAATCGCTGTCTTAACTCCAACTGGAATGCAGGATTGCTTCGTTGTATAAAGAATCGGACCTGCAGTACAGTTCTGCCAGGGATTCCAGCATACCTTACTAATAAGCTCTTCTAATGTATTTCAATAATTGCAAATATAGAAATGAACATAACTCAACGACTGAAAAGGGCGTTCGATCGAATATTACCCGACTATAATTCCCTCTATATCTGATTCTCGTGTGAAAGGACAGGTGTGAATTTTTGCAGACCTCTCCAGGCACCCCTTTTTACAAAGAAGAAACTCTTTGTCTGTACAATGAGCGACGAAATAAAATTAAATCTGGTTTCGGGATATTTTTAAACCAACAAGGCAATTAAAAGAGACGCTTGAACAGAAGTCGTTGAAGGATTTTGAAGTCGTCGTGGCCTAAAGGATAAGACGTCCGGTGCATTCGTGTTGAGCGTTGCACCGGTGTTCGAATCCCAGGCGGGTACCAATTTTTCTAATGAAATACGTACTCAACAAATTCACGATTGACTTCCACGGTGAAGGAATAACATCGTGTAATAAAAATAAAACCCGCAAAATTATAATTTGCGTAATTACTGGTGGTAGGACCTCGTGTGAGTCCGCACGGGTAGGTACCACCACCCCGCCTATTTCTGCCGTTAAACAGTAATGCGTTTCGGTTTGAAGGGTGGGGCAGCCGATGTAACTATAATTGAGACCTTAGGACTTATATCTCAAGGTGGGTGACGCGTTTACGTTGTAGATGTATATGGGCTTCAGTAACCAATTCATACCAGGTGGGCTGTGAGCTCATTCACCCATCTAAGCAATAAAATATATATATATTTTTTTGATAAATAGAAGCATCGTGTGTAACCGAGAAATTCAAGTTGCTTCTTTTGCCTCTGGCTTATTTTGGCTCTAGAATGATTTCTCTTCAGATTTTGGCACTGTATGTCTATCTTCAATTTAGATTAGAAAAGATTTCACTGTGGCAGCTTCTTTGACTGTGCCTTTAACATCATTATGGTCCATCAGTGACATTGATCACTACTGATTGGTCATCTACAATTGCTTTAAGTAATAGTTTTCCGATTCGTTTCGTCAATCAATGCTTTGAGTAATAATGCACCATATTGTATTCACTTGTGAATTTGCTTTAAATTTATATTCCTCATTATTTTAGTGTTTATAATAAATACTAAATAGGTATTGGTAAATAAAAAAATAGCATATCTGTTTTTCGACAATCCACGGCGCATAAGTTTCGACTACAAAGTACTTTTATACGCGATTCTCTTAGGGAATTTCCCTTTTTGCGAATCTCGAATTTTAATGTTCGGCTCGTGAATGACTGAGTTTTAAATTCTTTAAGTACCTCACTTAACTGTCTATTTGTGAGATACTTTTTGTACGAGACCGTTACCGTTTTGATTTACGATCTGAAAACTTAAGAAGTATAAAAATAAAGCTCATATTTGTTTATGTTACATAAATTTATACGTCTCTTTAAACAATACATGTTGGTAATGACAAAACGAACGCATTAAAAATATACTTGTACTGCCTTCGATACTTCTGTATATAGCTTTTATTTCTTCTGCCTCTTATATGACAAGATCTCGTGGTCTACTTGGCAGCAGCTTCTGCCTCCTGTTGCAGTTCTTGGAGTCTCTGCAGGGCTTTCTGTTTTCTTCTTTCCAAAGGCGTTTTAAACATCCAAGCCTCTGCTAGAGCATCCTGATTGAAAATATTGAAATTAATTTAATTTTTTTTTGCTTATATGGGTGGACGAACTCACAGCCCACCTGGTGTTAAGTGGTTACTGTAGCCCATAGACATTTACAACGTAAATGCGCCACCACCCTTGAGATATAAGTTCTAAGGTCTCAAGTATAATTACAACGGCTGCCCTACCCTTCAAACCGAAACGCATTACTGCTTCACGCCAGAAATAGGCAGGGTGGTGGTACCTACCCGCGCGGACTCACTAGAGGTCCTACCACCAGTAAAAAGTGTGAAAGCGAATGCAAATTTTGGAGTATCCTCTTAGTCCCTTGGATAGGTACCATCACTCTGTATTTTTATATCAGGAAGCAATAAAGCTTTCCGATTTGTAGAACACGGTCTCCGTTCAACACTAAATTATGAGTTCCACCACAATATGGTAAAGGGTTTTAGAATTATTTTATGTTAGGTAGACCGTATGCTCTTCTGCCCATTTGTGACGAAAACAATTTAAACTTGGACCTCAAGTCTCGCGGTAGATGATCATTAACACGGTTCACATATCAACGGTCGATGTCATTATGTAACCGTAGAAGCAAAGGTTTTTCATCAAATCGACATCCACACAGACCTATTCTCATTGACCTCGTAACTTGTCATCTTCGAAGTCATAAGTAACAAAAGACTAGGCTCGAAATCACGACGACACAGGCAGAACTATGATGACGTCACAAAGGTGCTTTTGTGTATCTTACAAGGGGCATTTTTCTCATCATTATTCTGAATTTGGATTTTTTTCAATTTTAATTATACAGTCCGGTCTAGCGGGTCTAGGCAATAAAAAATCGCACTCGTCATTTTAACATATAGGCACTAAATTCATGTACATATCGACGCTTGAAAGGCAAACGTGACTAAGCGACAATGCGTGAACTTTACAGTAGACTAATTTACAGTTGAAATACCTGAAAAAAATCTATTTTAACGAATCTAGCTGTAGGATTGAAATAATTTTAATAGACATAGAAATTTTTTTTTCGCGCATCGAATAAGATTATTGCCTATCATTTATGTACAAAGCAGTTATTGTCGCTTAGTCACGTTTGCCTTTCAAGCATCGATATGTACTTGAAATAGCTGTTTGAAGCCTTTACAGTATAGTCCACATTATCTTTAAGGTTAGGTGAAATAGAGCAGCAAATCGATGCCTCCAGTAGTGTTCATCACAACGCTAACTCCAAATTCGTAGGCTTACAGGAGGAGCGTTTAAACGAAAAAAGTTGATAAAACCTTTATTATTGCAGATATATTTATGATTTTTTCTTGTGTAACTAGCTGATTTACTCTTGCTTCGAACCCCATCAATAATGATTTGTAATACTTGTAAAATAGTGAAGCGATTTGCGTGAAAAAGGAAAATTTCAAAATTTTGAATTAGAGTAGTTAGTGTTCATTGGAGGCATCGAAATGCACTTTGATGTTACTAGATTTAAAGAACAAGAATTGCAGATAGATTACCAAAATTTAAAATATGATTGCTTAAAGGAGTGGACGAACTCACGAGCTTATCGAAACCCATAAACATGTACAGCGTAAATGCTGCTACCCACCTTAAGACATGAGTTCCAAGTCTCATTTCTATAGTACGGGTCTCTTACACTTTAAATCAGAACGCATTACTACTTCGCGGCATGAATATGACTTTGTATGTTACGCTGGTTGTATGTTACGCTGTTAACTGGTGGTAGGACCTCTTGGGAGTGCGCGCGGGTAGGTACCACCACCCTGCCTATTTCCGCCGTGAAGCAGTAATGTATTTCGGTTTGAAGAGTGGGGCAGCCGTTGTAACTATACTTGAGATCTTCGAACTTATATCTCAAGGTAGGTGGTGAATTTACATTGTAGGTGTCTATGGGTTCCAGTAACCACTTAACACCAGGTAGGCTGTGAGCTCGTCCACCCATCTAAGCAATAAATAAAAAAAAGACACGAGCTCCAAGTCTCATTTGTATAGTACGGATCTCTTACACGTTAAATCAGATTACTGCTTTGCGACATGTATGTGAGTTTGCATGTTACGCTTTCATGTCTTAACTAAAGAAAGACGTATCAAAAAACTATTCGGGATAATTTTCTTTCAAGCGAAATCCTTTGTTGAAGACAGTAATAATTCAATTTGAAAAAGTTCATATCACCTATCTGTCTGGGCGTAACTGGAATTGCCCCTCAGGCTACCAGCAAATAGGTATGAAAAAAAATAAACGCCCGTTTAGGCCTTCGTGTTTAACGTGTTAGTTATTTAGCGTATTGGTGGACACTATCCATAGATGGATAGCACAGTGTCCATTTAGGGATAACATAGTGTTTATTAAAATATCTATTGAAGTCGTCGTGGCCTAAAGAATAAGACGTCCGTTGCACACGTATCTAGCGATGCACCGGTGTTCGAATCCCGCAGGCGGGTACCAATTTTTCTAATGAAATACGTACTTGACGAATGCTCACGATTGACTTCCGCGGTGAAGGAATAATATCGTCTAACAAAAATCAAACCCGCAAAAATTATAATTTGCGTAATTGCTGGTGGTATGTCAAGGTGGGTGGCGCATTTACGTTGTAGATGTCTATGGGCTCCACTAACTACTTAACACCAGGAGGACTGTGAGCTCGTCCTCCCATAAAAACAATAAAAAAAAGTCTTGAATTCCGATATGAAAGGTGAGATACTACACTCGCGAGCAAAAGTTTGGAATCACTTATTTGAAATTGGTTCTGCGCGATCTTGTGTACTGAATATTTTTTTGATAATCATAAAAATGAGATAATTTTAAAGGTTCAACTCTTAACTTTAAACTTAAACAAATTCATTAAAATGAAGCCAGTATTTATGAAGCTATCCCGTATTAAGTGAAGGAATAACGAAAAAGAGGTGTTTCAATTGTTTGATACGTCACGAGTTGCGACCTATTGACCCCTATAAAAGCACTTATTATCGGATTTTCTTTATCAATCGACTTTCACACGTCAACCGGTACACATCTCCGCTACTTTTGACCCTTTACTTTGTACGATAATGGAGACAACACCTACAGAAGCAGCACAAATCGTAGCCCTATTGCAAGAAGGGCTCAGCCAGCGAGTTATCGCTCGTCGGCTCCACATAAGCCAATCCTGTGTTTCAAAAGTTTGCAAGCGCTTTTGGAAGACTAGTAGCTTTATCCCGAGACCAAGATCTGGACGGCGCTGGTGCACATCGGAGAGGGATGACCGTTTTATCGTGTTGACCTCTCTCCGAAATCGGCATTTACCTGGTGTTGACGTCAAATAGGAGTTCCGAGATATTCGTGGGGTAGCAGCCAGCGAGTGGACAGTTTGTCGACGACTAAAGCAAGCAAATCTGACTCCAAAAAGGCCTGTCACAGGCCCGAAACTCACGGCAGCTCACCGACAAGCACGCCTTCAATTTGCTCGCACTCATCTTAATTGAGAAGTTGAGCAATGGAGGCAAGTCCTGTTCTCCGACGAGAGCAGGATGTGTTTGCACGGTAGCGACCGAAGAGGTCGGGTCTACAGGCAGCCTGGGGAGCGGTTTGCGCAGTGCTGTTTCACTGAAACAGTGGCTTATGGGGGCGGCTCTTGTATGATGTGGGCCGGCATTTCCTTCGACGGTAAAACCGAGCTTGTTTTCGTGCCTAGCGGAGGACTAGGAGGCGGTCTAACTTCAAACCGATACATTTCCGATATTCTGCTGGAACTTGTCGTTCCCTATGCGGGATATACCGGTGATGACTTCCTCCTTATGGACGATAACGCTCGTTGTTACACTGTCCGTGTAAGAACTAAATACCTCGAAGAAGTCGGTATCGCCACATCGGACTGGCCTGCGCTCAGTCCTGACTTCAACCCTATTGAGCACGTGTGGGATGAACTGAAGAGAAAGGTTCGTTCCAGAACTCTTGCTCCTTCATGTCTAAATGAGCTGAAATCGGCGTTGATTGCGGAGTGGGAAGGTATCCCACAAGAATCAATTCAAAAGCTGACCAGGTCTATGAAGAATCGTCTTTAAGAGGTTATTAGGGCGAGGGGAGGGAACACAAAGTACTGACACTTAATTTTAAGGCTAAATAAAATTTTTATTTATTAATTTTTGTTGTTCTACTCATTCATTATTTTTTCATATTTCCTTGTTTTCCTATCTCCTTCACTTAATCCGAGATAGCTCCTTAACTACTGACTCGATTTGAATGAATTTGGTATCAATTTAAAGTTTACAATTGATCCTTTAACATGATGTCATTTTTATAAAAATTAAAAATTTATTTAGTAAGCAAGATCGCGCGGAACCTATTTCAAGTAAGTGATTCCAAACTTTTGCTCGCGTGTATAGATTTAAAGAACAAGAATTGCAGAGAGATTACCAAATTTAAACGATGATTGCTTAAATGAGTGGACGAGCTCACGAGCTTATCGAACATATATAGAGCGTTAATGCTGCCACCCACCTTGAGACATGAGTTCCAAGTCTCATTCCTATAGTACGGGTCTCTTACACGTTAAATCAGAACGCATTACTGCTTCGCGGCATGAATAAGAGTTTGTATGTTACGCTGGTTGTATGTTACGCTGTTAACTGGTGGGAGGACCTCTTGTGAGTCCGCGCGGGTAGGTACCACCACTCTGCCTATTTCTACTGTGAAGTAGTAATGCGTTTCGGTTTGAAGGGCGGGGCAGCCGTTGTAACTATACTTGAGATCTTAGAACTTATATCTCAAGGTAGATGGTGAATTTACATTGTAGATGTCTATGGGCTCCAGTAACCACTTAACACCAGGCGGGCTGTGAGCTCGTCCATCTAAGCAATAAAAAAAAGCTTTCATGTCTGAACTAAAGAACGGCGTACCAAAAAACTAGCTATTCGGGACAATTTTCTCTCAAGCAAAATCCTTTGTCGAAGACGGTAATGATTCAATTTGAAAGAGTTCATATCACCTATCCGTCCAGGCGTAACTGAAATAGCCCCTTAGGCTACCAGCGAATAGGTAGGGAATAAAAGGAAACGTCCGTTTAGGCCTTCGTGTTTAACTATTAGTTATTTAGCGTATTGGTGTACACTATCCATAGATGGATAGCACAGTGTCCATTTAGGGATAACATAGTGTTTATTAAAATATCTATTGAAGTCGTCGTGGCCTAAAGAATAAGACGTCCGTTGCACACGTATCTAGCGATGCACCGGTGTTCGAATCCCGCAGGCGGGTACCAATTTTTCTAATGAAATACGTACTTGACGAATGTTCACGATTGACTTCCGCGGTGAAGGAATAACATCGTTTAACAAAAATCAAACCCGCAAAAATTATAATTTGCGTAATTGCTGGTGGTATATCAAGGTGGGTGGCGCATTTACGTTGTAGATGTCTATGGACTTCACTAACTACTTAACACCAGGTGGACTGTGAGCTCGTCCTCCCATAAAAACAATAAAAAAAAGTTTTGCATTCCGATTTGAAAGGTGAGATACTATTATAAAATAAGATCCAGACTTCATGTGCATATTGAATTAGTGAAAACCAATCACATTCTGACGTATAAGCCCATGCTTTACTGCCAGGAAGTTCAATGAGATATTTCCGGTACTAAGACCGCTTTAGTCGTTTTCGTGAAGTTGTATTCGAACAAGAAAAAAATCAATTACATGTTCGACATAGACCGGTTCTCTGAAACTCAATTGTACAGCAATTTCTTGAGCCGTTAAAGCACGTACTCGGAGTTGTAGCCGTCGCTTCGTAGTTAGAACTTCATCTAGTACTGACAGAAGTGTACCTTTGATAGCAAAAAAAGTATCATTAAACATGGAGCTGCTCAAAACTGCTGTGAAGTCAACGCTACCCATCTTAAGGCATATAGTTGAAGTCTCGATTCTGTTGTGTTCCGGCCGTTTGACACTTCAAGCCAGAATGCTTGAATGCTTCAGGGCAGAAATACAAAGGACAGTGGTACTTTACTTATTTGGAAACATACAGTATACACTTTTTTCGGGAACCATATGCATGATGCTTCTTCGCTTAGGGGGCGCACGGGGTATGTGAGTCTTGACGGTTCGCAGATGGTGCAAGCGGACTGCGGGCCTGTTTTTGGGACCTTACGCACCAAATGACTCGCCTTACACTCTCTCACCTGACTTTCGATCTCCGCCCGAGGTTAGAGCCCGGGCAGAGTAGTGGGCTCTTGCAAGAAATAACTACAAGACTCGCGACATCACCCCGAGGACGCCCGACCGATTTATCGTCGAGGCAATAGTCGACGACCAACGAGATCGGTGTCCGGAATATGGCGGCAGCGGCACGGCGCCGAGAGGGAAGAGCACCCTCGGAAATCAACAATAATTGTTCTTTTTTACTCTGCGATTGATAATGAAATAAATACATACCAATAGTATAAGAATCAGAAATCCTAGATAAACATGAAACTTCTAATCTGGGAGATAGTGCACCAGCTCTATGCAGTTTTGTTTTCCACATCAAAGATATGCTTCCGTAGTCAGCCCTGGGAATCTGTATCACTTTCTGGTAACATTGGAATAGTAATTTTTGTTCAGCGTCCCATGGAGTCCTAGAAGTTCCAATGAATAACACTCTATCTTCCGGACATATCCCTAAAGAGAAAAATTAACGTTGAAAGAATTAAAAATATTGAATTGAAATTAAAGACATAGACGTGTTAAAGGTCAATTTATTCCAATAAAACTATGTTGACACACTACTTTGATTTTATATTGACCCAAAAAGTTTACATATTAGAATACTCACCCTTTATAATTTTAACCAAATCTTTCTTCAGTCTTTTCGGATCAGTCTTATCAGTTTTCGGTATTTTCTTTACAAACGGCTTCTCAGCTTCGTCCATCCATATAACAGATGGCTGTAACAGTCTAGACACCTTCATAACTAAATGGATCAACATGATCAATCCTGATTTACCAGGATATTTCCCAACTATATTGGCTGGTGTTAGATCAAAAAGTGTTCCTCCAACTTCACTGCAAATTGCTTTGAGTAAAAATTTCTTTCCACTACCTGCTGGTCCTGAAATATTAATGTACTAGTAAGTTTGACTGGTCTCTTAAATAGAAAACTTTATATAGCGTAAAATAAATATGAATGGTGTAAATCACAAAATTAGTTTAGTGAAGACGACTTAAATCTATACTATCTGCATTCGACAGCATATTCGACATAACTTAATTCATAACATTAATATAGTTATTCAATAATAACATATTTATATAATATTATGTACAAGTTATATTTTATATAGATATAAAATAAATAGATTTGTGAATGAACTACAATACAAAATTAATTTTATGTGCCTTACCAGTTAATAGAACAGATCGTACTAACGGGGCCTGACTCCTTACTTGTTCTGAACCCAATGGTAGTATACAATATTCTTTGATCAGCTGTCTTATATCTCCAAGACATGGTGTCGCTTCTTTTCCTTCATTTCTCCATTCGCCCCCAACGTAGCACTTTTCTCCCAAATAATCATCAATTTTAACTATCGGATACGGTTTTATTATACCATTCATGACTAACTCTTCGAAAAGCGATTCAGTCGTTCTATCTGGTGTTAAGTCTTTTTCTTTTTTCTTCTTACTCTTCTTACCTCCGCGCCGTACCTAAAAAGTTATGCTTAATTAGTAATAGCCTCATTATGAAATTTACTTCAAATATCTTAGTTAAAAGGTGCCAGTTAGAAATATGTACTATAATCTTAGATACATTCAATAACCTTTTTCTGTGGTTTCTTAGATTTCTTTCCTTTGTGTGCTCTATCTTTATCAAAAGCTGCCTGTAATAGTTCCAATTCACTTCTCATCATCTCATCTACAACATTTCGTATCTCATGCTCTATTTTCACCATCTTTTCTCTTTCTATCATGTCTTTATAGTATCGCTCGTGAGGATTATCAGCATCATCTTTGAACTTCCAGATATCTTCGAATCTGTGTAACGAAGTTGTATTATTATTAAATTTTATACTTGCCGTATGACTTCACATCCAAACATAATCACTTTAAAATATAATCAACCAATATATCTCTTTCCGCTCCATTAATTAATCGTATTAGGTCATTTGTAGCATTACGGATTATTATAATAGCACAATTTACACCAAATTTTGAAGCAGAAATGTTTTAGGTATATTTTTAAAATTTAGGTCAAGTCATTCAATTATATGTATATGCCATTTGTGTCTACTGATATTTTTCTGAATAAAACGTATAATCAGATTAAGCTCGCCTTTGTATATTTGGATGAACTTAGCTTCTTTTAAATGACAAGTAAAATATTATTATCTAGACTCTAGTTTTTAGATAAATCCTTAATTCAACAATTGAATTTATTCGATAGATACTATCTAATAGTAAAAAGCACCATACTCTTCATTCGCATTTGTTATTTCCTGCAGGAAGGCAGAGCTCCGACACTTGTACATTTGTAAATCATCAACCTCGTCTTTATTCTTGCTCTCTTCTGCTTTGCTGTTCTTCTTGTCTTTGCTTTCTTTGCTTCTCTTCGATTCTTTTGACGAGACAGGAGATGATTTGCTTAAATCACTATCAACACCAGTACCTATAGAATAAATCAATGAATATTGGTGCAACATACCGGGAAGTTTTCTTTCTTAAGAGTTCGATTTTAGTGGTAATAAATCTTGAGACTAGCACAAAAACGCTGCAAAGCATCTCAACATATGAATTCGAAGTCTCTTTATATATTTACCTCTTATTTTATTCCAATTACGATTTCCGTACTCATGCGAGCTTACAATCCGACTTACAAAATCAACTGATATTATGCTCTGAGTTTTTTGGTCTTTGTTTACAATGTTAATACGCATACAGATTAAAATTAAAACAAAAACAATGTTCTCATTTAAGTTTGCTCATGCATACCTTGTCGGCTATACATAGTTCTACTACCACCAGCATCTTCAGAAGGGAATTCCGGGAACCTTGCAGTTCTATCGTAGTATTCCCTAATCCAACGCCTTAGTTCGTCTCCTATTTGTTCATTAATCTTTACACCGTTTTGAATACGGAGTTGCTCTTCAATTTTCTCTAAGGCCTCTTGATACTCTTTCTCCCTTTGAACTTGTAGCTGACGACGGAAGTCTTTAACCTGGAATGTTCAAAAATATCTTAGACACAAATATTTGTGCTCATAATGTACAGCATTTAAATTTAATATAAAAATAGTTAATGAATTTGAAAATCATATTTTAGTGACTTTTCTAGCAATTTTTTTAATGTCCTTACTAATATTTTAATATCCTGTTTGACTTATTTTTTCTATTTTATTACGAGTATAACTTTAATAAACAGACAACGTCAAATAGTTTGCAAGATCTGGAATCAATTTTAAAATCAGCTTATGTGCTACTACTTACTACCTTCTGAATATTTTCAATATGGTTTATCTATATGGCTAAAATTTATCATGTCAAGAGTACCTCTTCAGCTTTTTTGATTTCCATTGACTCCATATATGTGGGAAGGTCCATTCCTATCAGTAGCTGCTCGGCTCTCTTTCTCCTTTTAGTTTCCCGTCTTGCTATAAATCCTCTCCAAACTTTTTGAATAGATGTTGCTGCAGCCGGCGTCATTTCTCCTTTTTGGTCTCGTCCTTTTTCTTTCAGTAGACGGATCTCTTTCATAAATTGTCCTCTAAATGTAAGAAAAGACATAGTAGACGCTTAAACAATAAAATAAAATAAATGGTTTTAAAAATTTATAGGTATGGTCCATATTGTTGGGAACGGAGGAATAGAAAAATAACTCATCTTCCTTATAAACCATACCGCAAACTAAACTATGAAAACTGAAATAAGCACATTTATAAAAATACACATTATAATTCATATTTTAATTGTGATTTTGTTGAGCTTCGATCTCATACAGATTTAATAATTGTATTTTTCTGTTAGAATATTTCCCAATTTAAGAACCTGAGTGTAGCTTAATAAAAGAATCACAAAGCAAATGGCAGAACTAGAAATAACCTTAGCCTTCCCTGTCTGGCTCGTTCATGGCTTTGTATAATTAGCACCGCTTGCTGCTCGGTTAGTACTAAAGGTTTTTGCTTTTCTGGCTCATGTCCAAGCTTTCTTAGCGTTTCTTCTATAAATCCTCTTCTGCTTTTTATTTCTTCTTCTCTTTCTCTTACGAAGTATTGTGGAATACACGGTTCTGCTTCGTATGGCGTCACTTGCAATTTTTTGAGTGCCTTTAATAAACAAATAAAATATATCGCAAACAAAATCGCACGATTGCCACACGGCAGCAGTAGGCAGAGCTTTAGTGACAAAATATGCAGGCTTACAGCGTACCCAAACACCATAAATGCCGGTAAGTAATCTTATTGAAATTGGTGTAGGTTAGGAAAACATTGCTGCATATAAATAAATGCCTTAGTCACTTATACGATACGCATGAAAAGATAATGAGACATGGTACTATTCTTCACCGATACCATAGTGATATCTAGTAATGCTGCATTAAAAATATCTGCCCATTTTAATATATTAATACTTTATCATGAGAAATAAAACAAGAATATTCTGCAGCACTATAGAAAGAAATAAATATTTACCTCGTCGTCATCAAAAGTAAAATCACTGAGATGCAACTCCACAAGATCATGCTTTATTTCTATCAGCCTTCCTAAGCATGACTCCAGTAGCCTGTTCACAATTAGGCGCTTTTGTGGCTGCAGAATCTGGTCGTATACCGCATCCAGCCTTGAAAGCAATATTGTGTATCTAACTCTTAGTTCGAGCAGAAGCGGTTGGAGCGTTGATCTTTCAGCTACACCGGATTCGAAAAGCGCTTCGTCAACTTGAGTGGCCTCACCGATTAGCTCCGATGTTTCGCAGAGAAGGTCGTTGTAGGTTTTGTTGGCCATATTTTATTATATTAATAACCTTGCAATTATTCTGTGAAAATATATGGTGTTTAGAATAAACTATGTCTTAGTATTCATTGCATGCAGTAAATGTTTATAATGCATAATAATTAATTTACTTAAAGCTAACTACACCGTGTCTTAAGTTTCATGAGTCGACATCAAATTGTTCCTCAATTACCTAATAATACTTTTACAATTTAATATCGGGCTTAATATTTTCTTTGTGCTATTTCCGACAGTTCGAATAGTTATGACTAAGTTATTATTTAATGATATTTTCAAAAAAATCTTGACCAAAGTAACGTAAGAGTACTATTACCTATACTACGAATTCCTTCTTCCTAAAATAGGCTGATTTCAAAATTTGATTTGCGCATTTGTTATGTGCCAATAGAATATAATATGTCGGACGTACTGTATGAAATATTTCTGTTTCATTTCTATTTCTGTAACATAGTAGTTTCAGGTTAAACAGTGTTCAATCTACACAATCGGTAAATACAGTATCATTTTGATTGCTGAAAATTTCATTTTCAAATTACATTTCAGTAAAATGTAGTTAATTCGAGTACAGAGTTACTTCCAAAAATATTAGTCATTTTATTCGAAATGTAAGCTTAAACATAGAGTAACAAACACTGTGCTAATAAATTTGGACATCAAAACATCATCATTATCCTGCCCTGCTCCTGGGGTCGGCGTAACATGTTTGCTCCTTCCATACTCTTCTATCATATACCATTTTTTCGCTCACTCCCCTCCTACCCATATCGTCTTTCACACAATCCATCCATTTCTTCTTAGGTCTATTTCTTCCTCTAAATCCTTCCACATTCATAGTTAACACTCTCTTAACAACCTCATTTTCATTTCGTCTCATCACATGTCCATACCATCCCAAACGCGCACTCCTCAGCTTCTCTGTCACAGGTGCCACTTTCAGGACATCAAAACAAAAGAAAAGAAAAAAAAGAAAACAAAAATACCGAACAAGCATTAAATTAACACATTGTATTCTTTCACAATCACTTCCAAAACATTAACTTACCTCAAAAGTCAGTATTTTTTGGCGCACCTTCACATGTTGGTACCGATAAATAATGTTTCTGCTTTTATCGAACAAACTCTCACCGGTTTGGCTGTTGCTATCGACATTGTCATGGTTGGATAAACTTATTTTAAATGCGCACAGAAGCGCACAACTCAAATCCCAATTGTAGTGGTTGAGTTTTTGTTGTTTGTTAACAAATAAAATTTTTTTTGCAGATTTATGTTTATGTTTTTTTTATATTGCTTAGATTTAGAGACGAGCTCACTACCGACCTGGTGGTTAGTGGTTACTGAAGCCGATAGACATCTACAACGTAAATGCGCCATCCACCTTGAGATATGTTCCATGGGGAGTGCTCTGAGGAATTGTTCGAGATGATACCGGCATCTCGTTTTTACCATCGCACCGCCCGCCACCGGCGTAGAGTTCATCCATACTACCTGGAGCCACTGCGGTCATCCACAGTGCGTTTCCAGAGGTCTTTTTTGCCACGTACCATCCGGCTATGGAATGAGCTCCCCTCCACGGTGTTTCCCGAGCGCTATGACATGTCCTTCTTCAAACGAGGCTTGTGGAGAGTATTAAACGGTAGGCAGCGGCTTGGCTCTGCCCCTGGCATTGCTGAAGTCCATGGGCGACGGTAACCACTCACCATCAGGTGGGCCGTATGCTCGTCTGCCTACAAGGGCAATAAAAAAAAAAAAAAAGATATAAGTTCTAAGGTCTCAGTATAGTTACAACGGCAACATACCCTTCGAACCGAAACGCATTACTGCTTCACGGCTGCTGTGGGAAGTTCATATCAGTGTTTTTTTTTTTGCTGGAAGTTGCATGGCCCTACGTTTTAGCACTCTACGGTGTATGTGGAAGAAAGTTGAAACTTCCTACCCTACCTGTTCTTATATGGTTCTATCATGGATTTTAGGGGATGCGTCAATCATTACCCAATACTTTGACCGTTGGTATCGTATTTGTGATATCCATCTTGAAACACGAGGCTAAATGCTTAATTGTAATATTTCTGACCGTCTTTAAACCGGACAACGCGACTAAAAATGGTTGGTGTATTGACGATATGATGGTATTAGCTGATCTAGCACACAATGTTACAACAGGCGTCAGTAAGCACACGAAACTCTGTTCAGTTAATCTGGATGAAATAAATCACTTTACACATCAAAAACACAAAAGAATTATAAGCATAATAATACAGCATGTTCAGTTTTTATTTTATATTTTAAAGGTTCACATAAAAACGTAATTCCAACAATAACACTTTCTCGATATAAACATTGAAGCTTTACATATTCTTACAATTGAGGATGTGAAATCATAAAATCGTTTTTATATAACATTGTAGATGATTGGTCATCGCGGATTGTAAAATGTATAATATCGTGTTGTAAAATATAAATAAAAAGGTATCGAAAATGTTTTGCATGGGTTCCGTTAAGTAGGATATTTTGAAGTTAAACCTAACTATGTTAAAAAAAGCAAACAAAATCCGAGAAATTTGTAATTAGATTTAAAAAAATATGTTTTTAAATTTAAATAGTGATCTTTGATAATCACGATAATCATTTAACACCATGCAGGTGCACTTTAATGGTGGTAGGACCACTTGCGAGTCCGCGCGGATAGGTACCACCGCCCTGCCTATTTCTGCCGTGAAGCAGTAATGCGTTTCGGTTTGAAGGGTGGAGCAGCCGTTGTAACTATACTGAGACTTTAGAACTTGTATCTCAAGGTGGGTGGCGCGTCTAGGTTGTAGATGTCTTTGGGCTCCAGTAACCCAGGTGGGCTGTGAGCTAGTCCACCCATCTAAGCAATAAAAAAAAATGCAACTAGTCAGCCGGACTTATACCAAAATAAAAGAAGATAGCAAGCATTTTAAAATATGTGAAATGATAGAGAGACAGATGGGGCAATTTTAAAGATATAATTAATATACTGTCTCTTTCTTTCTTACACGCATTTTAACAAGAGAAATTTTTAACAAAAAATTAAACCAACGTCTACAAAATAAAATGAGAATATAAATCAATATAGTCGAAGTTAATAAAATATGCGTTATTAAGTTTATCTTAAAAATTGCTGGTCAGTTCTTGACAAAATTGAACCACATGACAAATATAGCTTTCAGATAGAAACTCCTCGAAAACCTTTGATATAGAAAATCTTTTTTTAAATTGTTAAAATGTGTAGACGAGCTCAAGGCCCACTGGGTGTTAAGTGGTCACCGGAGCCCATAGACATCAATCACGTCAATACCATCGCCATCTTGAGACATGTGTCTCATTCTTTTGATGTACGTATAATGGCTCGACAATCTCGTCCTTTTTTGAAAAATTTATATTTTTTATTGATTAAATATTGAAAAATTAAATACCTATCTAAAAACATGATCATGCAATTACCGTTTCCAAATTTTCATCGAAAAGTTTATTTCAAAACTTTCTGTCTCTAAAATATCTTCAAATTGCAACTATCGACCCCTGATTACCCGTGAGGCGTCCGAGAGTCGTGTTTAATATTGACTAAGAACCAGTTTAATAAAGTTATTACGTGAACGAATGTTAACGACTATGTTTACAGGGCGTCTGCGTTCAACATTATTACTAAGCACCCCGGTCGCAGATATCGAAATACTAGATCGTGTCGTCACACCCCTATCATCTATACATATAAATAAAATTGGAGTGTCTGTTTGTAATATTGAAATAACCACTTTTTACTACATGCATATGAATATATATACGGTACATACACCAAAATAACATTTTTTACAATTTTTGCCTGTCTGTCTGTTTGTTCCGGCTAATCTCTGGAACGGCTGGACCGATTTTGACGAGACTTTCACTGATAGGTAGCTGATGATATAAGGAGTAACTAGGCTTTTCTTTAAACTAGCTTTGCTCTGCGGCGTCACCCGCGCTACAACAATAATCGCAGGTAACATCGCGGGACTCAGCTATCAATAATAAAATTTAATGATTCCGAAGCGAAGCGAGGGCGGGTCGCTAGTAATAAAATAAATCTCTCAATTGATGTTCATGAATCTAGCTATAAGAATGATGACGTTCGGCCAAAGAAACATAGTTAATTACTGGTGGTAGGACCTCTTGTGGGTCCGCGCGGGTAGATACCACCGCCCTGCTTATTTGTGTCGGTCGTTTCGGTCTGAAAGATAGGGCAGCCGTTGTAACTGTACTGAGATCTTAGAACTTATATCTCAAGGTGAGTGGCGCATTTACGTTGTAGATGTCTATGGGCTCCAGTAACCACTTAACACCAGGTGGGCTGTCAGCTCGTCCACCCTATTAAGCAATTAAAAAAAAATTTGGAGATTTTTACAGTTCCACAGCATTTAAAATTGAGTCATTTATTTACCTACTAGCGACCCGCCCTCGCTTCGCTTCGGAAACATTAAAACACACATGAAACACCAAAAATAAAATTTTTTTTTTAAAAAAAGTAGCCTATGTTCATCAGGGACAATGTCGGCTTCTAATGGAAAAATCATTTTTCAAATCGGTCCAGTAGTTTCGGAGCCTATTCGAAACAAACAAACAAACAAATCTTTCCTCTTTATAATATTATTAGTATAGATTAGTATAGATACGTAAAAAATGTGATTAGCTGGTGCTGTCTGGTATTTAGATTTGTGTATAATCTATGTCTGGGATCGTATTATGTTTAAATTATTTTTCCACATAATTCAATACTAAAACAATAGTGGAATAACATCAAGCTGGTTTGGTTTTGTAGTCAACAAATAATGAATGAATATATCAGCCAACAATATAAATTCATAAAAAGCAGTCCGCGTAGTCAATCCAGTTCTTTTGTTTCCAAGTTTTTTAAACGTCTATCTAACGGGTGGCGGTGTACGAACCTACATCTTAATGAGCGCAAACTTTTTGCCGAACCCGAGAATGCGTTAACCATGGCCCACTGTTTGCAAAAAGTCACATTATAGCTTTTTGAGGTGGGAGGTAAAGGATTAATGAGTGTCGAACAAAAAATGTTGTTCGGAGAATGTCTGACAAGATTGTTTTGAAAACGATTTCGTATTGGCGTTTCATCAAATACCTGTTAACAGCGTAGTCTTTGCTGTGTTCCCTAAACTTTGTTGACTGTCTGATAAGCGCTTAAATTATTCTTAGCGTAATATGTAAGTAATGTAATACCCTTAATAAGCTCAACATTTAAATCATCCTTTAAAACTGTTTAGGAAAATATCATTGGAACTAATAAAGTAATTGAGCTATATTAATAATTAGAACATAAGTGTAAATGGTTGCTTAAGTTTTCAGATTCCCATCAAACGTAGATTTCAGAGAGTCGTGTAGTCGGTATGATAACAGTTTGAATCCGGAGAAAGCATGTGACGTAAAAGCAGGTCTTTCCGACCATGCGATGTAAAATGTAGGCCACGAGTAACCGTGGACGGATTCCTAAGTAATATTTTTATAAAAAACTCCTCATGTATATCTCTACATACATATGCATACCCCTTCAATAAAAACGTTTCTAACTCAACATATCCGTGACCAGTCGTTTGTTACTATGCAATGATCTGTTGAACCAGACACCATTCATTTGTAACCATCAATCATTCATCGATTCTAGTATCTTTTCTGTTTTTATTTTTGTTTTTATTAACAGAACGCGAGGCTTAATGGACGGTTGAAGTCACATTCAACGCATGCTTTTTTATTAGCACACGTTTTTGAGGTTTTAATATTTATAGTTTAATATAAATGTATGCATGTAATGCGATCCTTGAACCTTGTGTAGTTATCCCGTTTTTATTATGTTGCTTAAGGTGAGCGAGCTCACGGCCCACCTGATGTTAGGTGGTTATCGGAGCCCATACACGTCTACAACCACCGCCACCCACCTAGAGATGTGCATTCTAAGGTCTCAGTATAGTTACACGAATAACGAATGCAATTACGCATCATAATTAAATTATGGTAATTCTAAAATGTAGCAATTATAATGAAAATAGAATTAAACTGTGGCAGTTTAGCTATGCTTTAAATGTACTGACAGATTTTTGGACGGCTAACATCTATCTATTAGCCCACAGGCCTCCACGAAGACTCGCCAAAATGACCGGTCCTGCGTTGTCTGCATGCCACCGATTCCCGCAAACATGAGATACGTAGCGAAGCCTAACCATTCTACGCATCTCATTGCAAATACCGAAAGAGCTCAAGACAAAAGACTGATGAGCGTGTATTGCCAGTGATGTTATGTGGTCGCTCAAAGTGGGCCTTATCAAATGGCCCTCTCATTCAAACAGCGATGAAGTTTGGTTTATGAGTGGTAAGTTTATTGAAGTAAATTTAAGTTGTTCCTTAAGTTGCTAAATAAAAGTACAAAAACTGGGAATTGTAACAGTTAAATTACAATTGGTACTAAATCGTTTTGAATTTTTTACACTACGAGTAATAGTTACCATGGTCATTGTAACGTCGTAACAATATGTGCTATGAAAATGCTATACTTTGTCCTGATCTATTCATGTAGGTACTGAAGAAAAAGACCAAATCTATACACTTATAAACCAATATGATTGCCGCTCTTTAGGCGGTAAAATACACTCAGTCCTAGGAGAGCATTATCTGCCCCTAAAAACATATAAAGCAAATTCTGATTACCTTGCCAAAGTAACTATACGTTACTAGCACAAATAGTATACTTCCATCCGTTGTTATTATCTGACTATACTATTATACAGCCAAACTAAAACATCATAATAAACCTTGAACCCTACATCGGATCACGTTGAGGTCCGCATAAAGATCACGTATACAGCGCGGGCGCACGTCCCGGCCGGATAATGTCTTCATTTGAGATAATTCGCGTGGAACGTCGAGACGCGATCAACGGTCATGTTCAGCTGGGTGGGATCTTGAGTAGCGATTGTAAAAACCGTTCACGAAAATAACTTATTTATCTATGTGAAAGACCGAAAGAGACCTATGACATATGAAGAGACCTACACTCATTGGATTGGTTGAAGAAGAGAAAAGAGAGTTTGATGAATCTTTAATTTGAATCCTTAGTTTATTGAACCATACCCAGGGACGTCTTAAGCTAGGGTGGGGCCCTTGGGCACACAAGAATTGAGGCCTTTTGGAAAGTAAAAAAAGCGAATTATAATAACTTTTTTTTACTGAGTTTGAGACCATTTATTATAGGTAATCAAATACAGTATGATATAATATGTCATTAATGATATTAGAATGCTGCTGGTTTTTTGGTTACGATTTCGATAACGGTTTCTTTCGGGATTTCTGTTGAGCAAAATCTTCCATTATAGGCATAGTATATGCCTTGTAAATACCTTCTGATTACTGATTTGTGAAAAAAGTGTAATGTGCCCGACAAAAATGTTTTGAGAATAAACGTGTGAGAGAAATTGTCGGTTTTTCGGGGGCCCCTGAAAATGGGGGCCCTAGGCACGGGCCCCGTTTGCCCTTATGGTAAAGGCGGATACCGTTAATATAAATGCAGAATCTGCAAACTAAAAGTGCTCATTTATAAATCTCTTCAATATTTGTATAAAAAACTCATAGCTAGTCATAAGTCCGATGAAGATGGTGAGAGGGTGATGGTATAACCATTCAGGAATCAACCACCTCGGACTGCTACGACTCATAGAAACATGTGCGATGAGTTTGGCCATAATTAGTGGATTAGTTAATTAGACTTTTAATTTAGATATTATTATGGTAATTTTTATGTAAAGTACCCGCAATGTTTCGCTATTAGAAAAAATTTTTTTACATAAGATTAACGTTTCAGAATATTTACAGTTCCTTATTGTCTACGTTTAAATTGAGATTGGGGCTCTTAGCGCCCGCTGCTCACTCTCTTTTTTTTTCCCCCTACCTATGCTGATAGCCTTGAGAGGCTATATCAGCTTCGCCCTAACGTGTAGGTGAGCTCACGGGGCTCAAACCGGAGTGGTGCTAACACTGGCCCTAACAAGAGTAGTGCATCGCAGAATCTACCACCGGATCGGAAACGCGACCCACTGAGAAGATCCGGCGAGAAACTCAGTGGGCTGAACACTTTCACTTATCTGTTGTAGTTGTCGCTATGGAATGTGTCACAAAAAATTGGAGGCTTCAGCAGGCAAGTGAACTAGTACCAAAATTCACACATCGGACCTTTGAAATATAAGACTCAACGTTACCTATCAAAACATCAAAAGCTCGCTCGGTTCGCAATCCGGCTTATTTAATTAAATTGGAGCTATTAACGAAACACGATTGAATTTATTTTGCAAACCATACACAGATTATACGTAAAATGCATTTTGTTTCCTTTTTGTTAGTGAGACGAGTGAACGAGAAATAAAGCCGTAATCCTGGCACTACTGTCCGGCAAAAACCTTGGTTCGCAGATAATCGCAGGGCGCACCAAAATTGTTTTAATATATTTTTTTAAATTAAACTTTTATAAGGTATACCTTAATTTGTTTGTTTTATAATTGTTATTTTTACTTAAGAAAATTAAGATGGTTTTTTTTGACACGCTCACTGCAATTTTTTTATAACATAAATCCAGCTATGCACACACAAAGACCCAAAATTAATTTTATTGTAGTGCGCTATGAAATAGAATTAGCCACACGAAGACATTAATTTCTGGTTTAATCTAACTGGTACTGATAGTCAGCACTATCAAATGAATCTAAATACGTCATTAAATATTTGGTTTTATTTAGGAGGAAATGAGAATAGTTCAAAAAGTTTGGTGTCGACCAATACGCAATACCTTAGAGACAGAGTAAATGTTCTGATATTAAATAAATCAAAAACACCCACTATGCAGCTTAAGAAAGGCCTTAATTAGGTTAACATGCATCAGCTAAGAGTCACGCAACTTCTCGGTTCGAATCCTGTGGTAGGTGTTTATCTAAGCACTTGTCAACGCACCAAGCGTACACAAGCGGCTTCCACAATTAAGAAATCGTCGTGTACTAGAAACCTTATAGCACGCATGGGGATTTACAACCGTTATGAATATTTCTGACATGAAGCCTTATCGTTTAAGTTACTAGACTGCTTATCATAAAATAATTCGGTAGTAAAAACTATTCTGGTATTTTAATCTATGTTAATAATATGTATGATATCATTTTGGATGTCATTAACATTATAGAATAGATATGAAGGTGTAAAGCCATATAATGTTCATTCTACAAACTGCAGTTCATTATCACGATCTGAATGTCATCATCCATCTTGAGAAATTAGCTCTAAGTATATACAAGTATATAGTCTGAATCTATATGCACATAATATAATGGTTCTGCAATCTTTCAAACTATCTGTTATAAAAAATATAACTTCGGTATCGTGAGGTCGTCGGCTAGGTAGAGTTGATGACTTCAACCAGGAACTGGAGAAGTTTTATTTCAAAAAGTTTCCTCCTTATATTAGTACAAAAGTTAAGTGTAACACACTCAATGACTCTAATGGCCCACATAGGAGGAATACATCCGTCAATTCATGAATGTAATTTACCGAAAAGAATTACAGGAATAAGTACTATTTAAATAGTTTATACCCTTGGGTCGTGTCTGTTTGTGTCTTAAATTGCATGTTACATGTACATGATTTCCCCAGAGCACATTGTATCCTAGATTCGTCCTGTGCGGCGGCTTAGTGGCTTGTTGCGAATTTTGTTTCTGAACATTTTTGTAATTGAAGATAATCTTTACGATAGGAAATATGTATGAGTGATCTGGTAAAGTAATAAGCTCTGACTACTGGACCGTGGGTCGTAAGTTTTATAATCAATTCAGGCAAACACTCGTGTGACGACCAGATTTTTGTGTTCTCTGTTTGATTTGTATTCATTGTCTATTTTTCATTTATTTTTTATTGCTTAGATAGGTGGACGAGCTCACAGCCCACCTGGTATTAAGTGGTTACTGGAGCCCATAGACATCTACGACGTAAATGCGCCACCTACCTTGAGATATAAGTTCCAAGGTGGTTGGAAAAAAATGTTAAAAGGTATATGAGTATGGTCATATAGTCCAGGGGATCGTAAATGACCGTGTGTAGTGTGTTTAAAGATATGGTCACATATCGGCATTACGAGAGTCCTGGCTGAGCCCTTGCTTGCCCACCGGTCCTAGTGAAACTGGTAAGGCCTCGGGCCACTAATAATCTCTCAAACATAAAAAAATAATACGAGAGTCGTACCTTGAAAATTTGTGTACTGCCATCTTGGCTAGCTTTGTCGTAAGACATTCAAAGCGCTATTTATCGCAGTGCCAAAAAAAATAAAGTTACGTCTATGAAAAAAAAAATTAGTTCGAAATTTTAATCCTGTATCCGTCATCCCAAAGTTGTATCTATTGGAATACGAGATTTAAATTCACTAGACAACCCATCATAATAATAATATGTTCACGAAAATACGACTATCCGATCATTACGCCACTCATAAAACCGCCACGAAGAAAAAAGCAGGTGAGAAAATAAGTTCCAACGCGAACTCAGCTTCCTTTGTCTCAGCATTCAGATGAAAGACTCCTTTTTCTATTTACAGTTTCCTCCGCGCCATCTTCAGGTGTCGCCGGTTCAAAGGTGTGCTCATTTTACTGAAATGTATGTACATTGGAAGCATTCAAAGGAGCTTTTCCTTGATGTTTTTGCGAGGGGATTAAAAGAAATTCTGTTTCCTTGAATTTTCTAAGGCAATTGTTGTCGGATTTTTTTTGTTCTTTTTTTTGTCGCCTTCGTTGCCAACGAAAATAATGTTTATTATTGTGTAATTAAAATAGTTATACCACGGCTTGCACGCTACCTATTTTTTATTGCTTAGATGGTGTTAAATGGTTACTGGAGCCCATATACATCTACGGCGTAAATGCGCCACTCACCTTGAGGTATAAGTTCTAAGGTCTCTCAGTATAGTTACAACGGCTGCCCCACCCTTCAAACCGAAACGCATTACTGCTTCACGGCATAAATGGGCAGAGTGGTGGTACCTACCCGCGCGGACTCACAAGAGGTCCTACCACCAGTAATTACGCAAATTATAATTTTGCGGGTTTGATTTTTATTACACGATCGTACGCAATAATGTGGAATCAGTGCTTTGCCAATAAAACGCTGACAACAAAGATCTCACATGCACTGGTCATGTGTGTGATAATGTGGTACCGATGTAAAGATCTTAGCCAGCAGCCCAATACCTCCGGTTACGTATTCTACATTATTTTCATACTAATTTACAAAAGCGTGGTCCAGTTGACGTAGACGCTTTCTGTTTATTTCTACACTAGCGGACAGCTCTAGCTTCGCTCGGGTCTTTAATAAAAAATTCCAAATTAACAATCATAATAATCACACATCAACCCTTCTATTTGCGTCAGCTTACTAAAAAAAGAAAATTATAAAAATAGTTTTGAATAATCTTGGGTTACATTATTGGAGTTTTAGCAAGGATCAGTATTTAAAAATTAAAAAAAAAAACAATATAGCCTATGTCACTCGGGGATAGTGTAGCTTCCAAACAGTGAAAGAATTTTTCAAATCGGTTCAGTAGTTTCGGAGCCTATTCAATACAAACAAACAAACAAACAAATCTTTCCTCTTTATAATATTAATAATAATTATAATTATAATATTAATATATTACTAGTGATCCCGCAGTAGTCGAAATTTGGCTATAACTAATTGAAATTATAAGTTTGAAAATTATTATGGTATATTGTCAAAGACTTACTTTCTTTATTAACAGATACTTCTTTATTAACAGATATTAGTATAGATTACTTTATTCTATCATCAACAGTTTTCGCAGCGCACGCGATGTAAAGAATATTTTAGGTATTTTTTTTACACCTTGCGTTACGTTATTGGAGTTTTAGTAAGGATTCCTAATTAAAAAAAAAGAATATCTCCATGTCACTCGGGGATAGTGTAGATTCCAAACAGTGAAAGAATTTTTCAAATCGGTTCAGTAGTTTCGGAGCCTATTCAATACAAACAAACAAACAAATCTTTCCTCTTTATAATATTAGTATAGATCGAATCTGCAATTTATTTTACGAATTCAATCAATAATGATTCGTCGTAATTATACCAGAAATCCGTGAACAACTTTTTCACCCATCTATTTATATTGACATACAAAATGAACACTGATAAATTGGAAATATACACACGAATCGCATCCGGATTCGCTTTTGTTCAGCGTAACCTCAACCGTTACGTGTTGTAATTGTTTTCCATTCGAAAGTAATTGACTTGCGGCATGCATCGATAAATGTTTTTTCATTAAACTGTAGAAATTCGAGGGAATATTTTCGACGCTATCTGTCCGGTATACGGGCTGATTGTTTATAGAGCCGCACTGATTAATGAGGTAGTGTGTTTTGGTTGGCTTCGACAACGCCAATGCCTTCATTGTTTACATTAGCTTTTGTTGGTAGGACCTCTTGTGAGTCCGCACGGGTAGGTACTACCGCCCTGCCTATTTCTGCCGTGAAGCAGTAATGCGTTTCGGTTTGAAGGGCGGGGCAGCCGTTGTAACTATACTTGAGACCTTAGAACTTATATCTCAAGGTGGGTGGCGCATTTACGTTGTAGATGTCTATAGGCTCCAGTAACCATTTAACACCAGGTGGGCTGTGAGCTTGTCCACCCATCTAAGAAATAAAAAAAGACTGAATAAATTATTTGTGAATATACGCTTTTCGGTTTTTTTAAGAGTCGAATGTGAATTTGGATCGAGAAAAGTGATTCACACAAATGGCTAGCAGTGTCACAGAAGTGACTCCCATGACTAAATAGACAACACCTGTTCAATGAACACATCACTTGCGGTGAGCACCGAAGCCCGTCGGGAGTATTTTATGAGCACCAGACCAAAGTCACTTTACCACTGACGTCACTGATCTCAAGTTTCAAAAAGCTCCCTCAAGTTAAGATGCTTCAATGCTTGAGATTGTGCAATTTCGTATTACCTTCTTATGGTGTGCAGTGTAATAGGATTTGAACGTAATTGAAATTGAGACTTACACCTATTGTTTTAAGGTCGACATCTACTCATATTACTGTAAGCCGGTAACTGATTTAAGCCCATCTAGAAGTCCTTGCTCAACCACGATTGTCGAAAACGAAAAAAATCTTTTAAGGATTTATTTCATCTTTACATTTTTTGGAAACTGAACTAAGTGTACCAAGGATTCCATCTTAAGAATTTCCCGATATCACAAGTGCCAAAAAGTGCTTAGAACAAAGTGTCCTACACAAAACATCGAGCCCCTTCAGCAAGTCACTGCGCGGAACTCTTCAGGCTAAATCATCTTACAATGAAGGGGAAAATTCTGTAAATTACACCCTCATGACATCCCATTACATTATGTGTTAGGGTGCGAGATTTTCTCGATCGATATACAAGGGAACGTGAATCACTGGATCCGGATTATCATCGCCTTTAGAATAGGAATGTGTCTAATTTTTTTTAAGGGACTCCAATGACGTACGGTCACTACGTGCAACTGTATAATAATTTCATAGTATACATATATATCTGTGCCAGCTTGGGATACATAAGGGAGTTTCTTGTCGTAATAAAACTCCAGCACTTGATATTGTTCTTATATTATTATTATTAATACGCTTTTATTAGCTTCAGACGTATGTTTTTTTTTTTTTTTTTATGATTGAAAGTTTACTGGTGGCCCGAAGGCCTTTCCAGTTTCACCAGGACAGGTGGGCGAGCAAAGGCTCAGCCAAGAGGGGTGGGATTTGCTAACAACTGCCCGAGCGCCTCCGAAGGAGACCTAACAACTCAAGAGCAATTGTTTCGCGAATGAATCTACTACCGGATCGGAATCGCGACCCGCNGGGCGGCAATGCCTTGCAATTAGGCGCAGGTACAAATTCCGAGAAACACTTGGGCCACAGATGTGCCACGAACAATGATCTATTATCACCGGTAGTCACTTCCGACAAAACACTTGGACGCCAGATGTGCCACGAACCGAGGTCGGGCGATCGAACGAACAATGAGCACGTCCACGCGCGTCGGTTGCTCAAATCGGAATCAGACGTATGTATGATTATAACGGAATCTTTGAACATGATTTTGACCCCCTTCAAAACGTCGGATTAACTCGAAATTTGGTATACTTATTAAGGAACGATGACAATCCTCGATCAATAATTGGTCGCAGATGACAATTCAATCTTAAAAAAAATATTGAAAAAATTGAAAAATAGGAAATAAATTTTAATAAATTTGAATTAAAAATAGTTTAAGAAAAAATTATTTTATTCAAAATAATATCAAAAATATATCAAATATAATATCAAAATAACCCTTCTACTCATATCTGTTATTAAATATTTATAACTACTGATACCATGCACCCCACGCTTTTTTTACAATAAAATTTAATTTATCTTACACTATTTTTAATTCAAATTTATTAAAATTTATTTTCTATTTTTTAGTTGGATTTTCTATACAAGCGTATTTCGTTAGTTTTTTTAAACTATATTTTTTTTAAATTGAGAGATGTTCAGCGTACTTGAAGAGGGGGTAGTGAATGATTGAATGATAGCGATATACAATATGTTACTATACTGTAATGCTTAGCGCCTTAGAAGGCTAGCATCTTTGACATTGCTATAAAAGAATTGAAGGCACTGGCCTGAACAATATCTATATATCGACGCTTGAAAGGCAAAAGCGATTAAGCGACAATAACTGCTTTGTACATAAATGATAGGCAATAACCATATTCGATGCGCAAAAAAAAATATATTTCTAGGTCTATTAAAATCATTTAAATCCTACAGCTACTAGCTAGATTCTAACTACTGCTAGATTCGTTAAAATAAATTTTGTTTTCAGGTATTTCAACTTTAAGTTAGTCTACTGTAAATTTCACGCATTGTTTTTCAGAAACGTCTGGGAAATCAATGTTTAACGCAGAATACACGCTGCGTTCCAGTGAAGCGATCCACCACAAAATTTCCGAGAACCGAGCTTCTTATCCCCACCACCCGCGCAGCCCCCGCTCATAAGGTTCAAACGCAAGAGTGTTTTTAAAATCTTACGCCTTTCTGGCTCACCCTGTATTTGGCAGCAGTTGGACGAATTCGGTAAAGAGATGCTTGATGTCTTTTACTTCTTGATTCTTTACTGGTGGTAGGACCTCTTGTGAGTCCGCACGGGTATGTACCACCACCCTGCCTATTTCTGCCGTGAAGCAGTAATGCGTTTCGGTTTGAAGGGTGGGGCAGCCGTTGTAACTATACTGAGACCTTAGAACTGATATCTAGAGGTGGGTGGCGCATTTACGTTGTAGATGTCTATGGGCTCCAGTAACCACTTAACACCAGGTGGGCTGTGAGCTCGTTCACACATATAAGCAATAAAAATAAAATAATATGATGGAATAATTTCTTTATTATTGGGGTAGCAAGGGGGCGTGTAAATAGCCCTCCTGCGGCGGGAGCATATAAAGCGGGGTTGTAGAAAGGCGTGTAAATAGCCGTCCTAAGCGGTATGTGACAAATGTTTGTCACTTATAATTAGCGGAGCGGTAAAACTATATAGCGGTAAACAAAAGCTAGTAATCAAACTAAAGATATAAATTAAATACACATAAGCGAGCGGGCGGGCGAATGATTACACGGAAGCAGCAATAAAATGGCAATAAATTAAAAGAACTTGCACTCACCTGTAGACCTTGCCAGTGACTGTCGTGCGGGCGTCGGCGATGGAAGCACGCGGGCGGCGGGAGGGGGTGACGAAGCTCACGTAGCTTTTCGTAAGCTCAAGCACCACACAATATACAAGTGCCGCCATCTAGGCAGCTAGCGGTAAAGCGTGATCGATCGGGTAGAACCACGCTTTGGATAGTCGCGGTAATTAGTTACTGACAAACTCCAAAGGTGGCGCCATCCCAATAATTCATTAGCATCCCATTACTAAATCCGCGTGACCAATTATTGAGAATCGTGACTTCTTTTGTACAACCCGTTCCGAGTCCGTTACTTGGGGCCTCATGATTGTCGCCTAGAGGTTTCGTTTAAGCTTTCCCTAAAAGTTGTAGTATCTGCATTTTTAAAGATAAATGTTAGCGGGAAGCATATATAAAATGAAATGCCTGTTAAAAATAACAAAATTATAGAAGACTATAAAATAACTATCGCCACTGCTTTTTTATGGTTTTATGAATTTCTCAGTCGCACTCGTCCGAGATAAAATTAACAAGGTTTTTATTGAGACATTTTAGATAAGTCAAATTATTGACTGACCGAAGAGGCTTTCAGTTGATTTTTACTGTATTTAGTCAAGTATATTCCAAAACACGTGTGGCACTCGGGGACTGCCGCGCTATAGCTATTCCATAGCATTTTTTATCAACTTATGCAATTATAATTAGACAACAATAATTTAATATTAAAACAATAATAAAATAAGCTCACGCTATATTTATAAACATTAACAAAAGCAAAACATTAACTGTCCCTTTCACACTCATATGCTAGATAGTACAAGAGAGAGAGATGGGCAGACTTTTCATGATGCGCATGTAGTGCCACGTCACGCCACGCGGTTATTCACAAACACTACACAAGCGCAACGTGTGAATGTGTTGAACGCGAGCTGCATGGTAGGTGGAGGGGTGTTAGGTTTTGTTTTCGTTACGGAGTTTCTTGATTCGGTCGCGGCGCTCAAAGCTCGCGATAAAAGGTATTCAATAGCTTAAAAATAAAAATAAAATCAAATATTGCCAAATAACAACCAGCCAACAACGCCAAAAAAGATCAAAATCTACCGAAACATATCAAAAAAAAAAAAAAAAAACATAACACACTCAAGACCCAACAAATCCCTTTTGCCCTTACAAAAATTAGTATTTACGTTCACATTAGGGGGGCCCTAATAAATCCCCGAGCCGACTCAATCAAAATAAATTTAGCAGTACATGTTAAAATCACTTCATAACATATTCAGTACGTGTAACGATCTCATTTGTCTTGATGAGGGATAACTTTGTTACAGCGTAACCCTTTGGAGGTTTTTGTATCAATATTACTCTCATGAATCTCCCAATTAACGTCTTCTTTCAGCTTAAGAATAATACACAGGCCAAGATATTCTATAGGCGTTTATTAACGAACATGCAAACTCTGAGACTACAATTTAATCGTATTTGAAAAATTAGTTTACCAGGTTACAATTTTTTTATTTTTTTTTATTGCCTAGATGTGTAGACGAGCTCGCAGCCCACCTGGTGTTAAGTGGTTACTGGAACCCATAGACATCTACAACGTAAATGCGCCACCCACCTTGAGATATAAGTTCTAAGGTCTCAGTATAGTTACAACGGCTGCCCCACCCTTCAAACCGAAACGCATTACTGCTTCACGGCAGAAATAGGCGAGGCGGTGGTACCTACCCGTGCGGACTCACAAGAGGTCCTACCACCAGTAATTACGCAAATTATAATTTTGCGGGTTTGATTTTTATAACACGATGTTATTCCTTCACCGTGGAAGCCAATCGTGAACAATTGTTAAGTACGTATTTAATTAGAAAAATTGGTATCTGCCTGCGGGATTCGAACACCGTTGCATCGCTTGATTGATACGATTGCACCGGGCGTCTTGTCCTTAGACCACGACGACTTCAAGAATATTTTTTCATGTTAACGACGACTTCAAATTACTGAATATTTACAATTTAATTACTTGTTAATTATTTTTACTTAATGAATTGTTTTCATATTATAAAATGAAGAAATCCCAAAAAAGAATAAATTAAATTCATGTTTTTTCTATATCTATACTAATATTATAAAGAGGAAAGATTTGTTTGTTTGTTTGTTTCGAATAGGCTCCGAAACTACTGGACCGATTTGAAAAATTCTTTTTCCATTAGAAGCCGACATTGTCCCTGATGAACATAGGCTACTTTTTTTAATTTTTTTTTATTTATTTTTTTATTTTTTTTGGTTTCATGTGTGTTTTAATGTTTCCGAAGCGAAGCGAGGGCGAGTCGCTAGTGTTATATAAAATAATTTATCCCTGGTGAGGTGAAAGGTACATACGAACCCTACGACCTTTTTTGTACCCCTGACAACATGCATTAATATTATGATGATATTATGATGATCGCTTAGAGATAAAAGCCTAACAATCAATTTACATTGACTATTACAACTTTGACATTTATGATATTAGTATTGACTAGCCGTACCCGCCCGCTTCGCTGGGCATTTAAAATTAACATTATTATTTATTGTCATTATTATTAGGGAGTCCAACACTCATATAAATATTAGCCTATCCATTAAGTGCATGTATTTTCTACATTGATACCAAGTTTCAAGTCAATCGGATGCCTGTTTCAGTAGTTATAACGGGACATCCGTAAAATCACTCTATATTTACATATATATTAGTATAGATTGAGATCATTTACAATGCGAAAAGTTGAAGTCAAAATCCTTTTCCCGACGATCAAGAGCAATTCGTTCACTCAATTATTATTTTATCACAAAATATACCTAATATTCGTAAAATAATACCGACAATATAGAAAGAACCGACAACAAAGGTAAACAAGCAACAGCTTCCGACGTTGGGTGATCTCTACTTTTAAAGGCAAACCTCGACTGGATCTCTATATATCCAAATCAAGTACCTACGCGTTTTTTATTGTTTTCGTGGTGACGCACCACAAAGGATTCCAAAATTAAATCGTGAAAGTAGTAGGTATAATTATATTTACACTCGCGAAAAGTGACGAAAATATTTTAAAAGAAATGTTTCACAAGTAGTTTTGCTACCTAGCACATGCTAAGAACATTAAGCTATTTCTTTTCTCCCAGAACATTATATGCAGGTTTTTATTTCAATATTTAGACTCAAATTTGATTTGAAATTGGTGAAGGATGTACTACTGTAATTCCACGTGGCTTTGGTTCGATTACCGGTATTTGAGGCTTCGATCTGCTTGCTTAGTCTGGTGTGTTTTCGGCAAGCATGATGGAAAGAAACCTTCTAACTTTGTTTATTATCGAAGATGTTGATTTATTAAAATGAGTTAAAAAGGTTTTTAATAGCACCACAGCGCGGATGGGCCATATCCCGTTTTAGAAGACTCTTTCTGGTCGTTCCCTCAATGCTGAGGATCGTGACTGTATGTCAATCTTCTGACTGATTCTGCGCCATATGTACCGCTCCCTGTATCTGTAGAAGACTAATAACAGAAAAAATATTTACCTTGATACTGACAGGACGACGATGAGCACTAAAAGTCTTACATGAACCAGTGTTAAGCCTTCTTGTATTTAAGCACTAAATAATTTCATTCCCAGTAAATCCCGAAATACCTTAGTAACCTTAATAAATTTAATCTTAAATCTACAAATTCCAATTACATTTAGGAATCTGAATCATCTGCTTTAATCGCATGCCTCTCGCAGCCCTACAGCAATCCAAATCACGCGTTCCCTTCATTTGTAACCCTACCCCTATATTTACCAAAATATTGTCCCCAACCCTTTGAATATTAACTATGTATCCCATCTATTTAGTGGTCCCTAAATTATTCAGGACTCTGCATATTGACCTACGGAATACTAAATGTGTCATTGACCAAGAAATGTAGGTCTGGCATTGTGCCTTAATAAGCAAGCAGTATTGTGTCCACGAAGAACATGTAGGGATCTCGTGGGGTCTGCAAAAGCTGGTCGTGTGTTATGAACAGTGGTTTAAGATTTGACTTTGTTGACGATTCCGAGGGCCGACTGTTACACAGATGTAGCGGAGCACTGTAAGATTCCAGATATTGCCGAGGGAGAAAATTTTATTCATCTAATAATTCTTGAGGGTACAACATCAAAGATGGCGTTATCAAGAAAATATGCTCAAGAACAATATGATTACAGTTTTGTTTGTTGTTTTAACTACCTTATTGAATTTAACGATATCTAATAGTACCTCGCCATTAACTACTAATACAATTAGTGTAATAGTTGTTGGGGGATGACCTGAAAATCGCACTTCAACCAGATAGACTTACAGAATCCGTTTATTTCTTTGTTCCAAATTGTGAACGATCTCTTTATCAGAGCCATTTGCGCCAAAATACCAAGGGGAATCTCTGAAACGTACTAAAAGAATTAGGATTCTTTGGGACGCCGTTTGACCGGTATTCAAAACTGAAGCTATATTAAAAGTAATGCCAAATTGGCATTTGAAATACTGGAAGCCCTAAGAGAGCAAAACTTTACGCATATATAAAGAAAGAGGCAAAGCAACCAGCCTTGAAGGGACTACGGCTTTGAAGCAATTGGATCTTAAAAATAAATTTTTAACACTTACATATAACATTAAAAAACCCTATTGGCAGTCCTCTGTTTTGTAACATTTATTTTATGTGAAGTGCCTTGATGGATTATTAGAGATGATCTCCATTTTACCATCGCATCACTCGACACTGAAATAGATCATATTTCCATTTCCTAGAATCACTATGCTAAAGCACAGTTCGTTTCCCAAGATTTTTATGACATGACTACGTGGCTCTAAGAGAAGCTATATGTTTTCCAAGCGCTATGACCTTCACCAAGGTCAATCCTTTGCTGATTGATGACGATTGATGACTACGACTGTGTGCTCGATTTCATGAGCAAAAAACTTGAATGACGCTGACGATGCGTAAAGAGTGGTATAACAACACCAGTCAAACAATGTGTCCGCCAGTGATCACGATCCTACCCAAAGCGAGAATGATGATTATTGCAACAATCAGCTATTTATAAACACGATCTTATGTTGAAAATGAAAAACACATCTAGAACTCGAATATATAATAGACTTCGTATATCCGTGACTGTTCATATTTGTCCGTAATTAGGCGTACGTCGATACTAAAGGGGAAACAACATGTTCCTTTGTTCATATTATTGTACATCAATAATTCATTCGCTTTGATAGACGTGTTCTATTTTAGGCCACTAATAAACCACAGTTTGATGTAAAGAGGATTCGTCCACGTAATTAATAAAGTGTCTGATTACCGTTTGATTTTCATATAAATCTAAGATGCGGGAATATGTAATAGAATTTGTCTTATTTCATCATCATCATTTCAGCCTATCGCCGTCCACTGCTGAACATAGGCCTCTCCAATAGATTTCCAGTGCGACCGGTCCATTGCCACCTGCATCCAACGAGACCCAGCACTTTGTTTATGTTTGATGTTGATGTTTGATGTTATGTTGTTGTCTTATTTATTGGATACATTAATGCTGTGTATGGTCCAAAGGCAGTGATTATTTCGTTATGAATTATACCTAAGCCACATGAGAAACATTAGATTAGATATTAGGTGAACAATATTCAAATAAGAATAATAAGTAGAAATACTGCATTATAACCCTACATCTGTGAGGGGTTAGTTAGGAAAAAAAAACATTTTTTTTAAACTTTGCCTTATATGTGCTTAGGTTCATTACTTGCATCATATAAAGCTTATATTGGAACTTGTGGATAACGTAGTTTCTGGCGTCCAGACAAAGTTGATTTTTCTTTCTTAATAAAAAAATAACACAAAATACCACAATTAACCTTACTAATTGATATTTCAACATTTGCAAATTACTAGAATGGTCTTGGAAATCTAGAAATTAATAGAATTAATAGAATGGAATTGCTTTTATATCTGTATTAGAAATTGAAACTCTAATGTATATTGTTCTCAATGAAATGGTTCATTGTTCGCAGATAGCCAACGATAATTAGCTAAATTGAGAATTTATTGGCATACGATTTTGGTATCATGTCATGTGATAGAACTATACTAATGGTAGAGATTGTAGAGTGTGCGGGGGTAGGTGACCTTAAGTTTGTACTTGTGACCGGAGTCCATAGACATTATATGTGAATTATTACTGGTGGTAGGACCTCTTGTGAGTCCGCGCGGGTAGGTACCACCGCCCTGCCTATTTCTGCCGTGAAGCAGTAATGCGTTTCGGTTTCAAGGGTGGGGCAGGCGTTGTAACTATATTGAGATCTTAGAACTTATATCTCAAGGTGGATGGCACATTTACGTTGTAGATGTCTATGGGCTTCAGTAAACACTTAACACCAGGTGGGCTGTGAGCTCGTCCACTCAACTATGCAATAAAAAAAATACATAATATCTACCTACTCATACGGACTCACCAGACGTCCGACCACCAATACAAAAGTAAAGTATAAAGTATATAGTAACTTGTTTGAACTATATTTTTAACTATATTTGCCCCCTGGGTAGTCGCTCTACCATAAAAGCTACGCATGACACAGTTGTTCCACACGGGGGATATCCCAATAGAATCTAACACTTTTCAAAATACGTGTCTCAAATGGTCTCAAATTGTATCAGTTGTCAATATTGGCATACATTATAGCTACATATATATTATACCGGATTTTTTTGGGATAAGAATTTTGAAGATAACTGTACGAAAAATTCTTATATTCTCTGCTTTGAGAAAGTACAAAACCCGTCCAAATTAATCTTTTTTTTATTGCTTAGAAGGGTGGACGAGCCCACAGTCTACTTGGTGTTAAGTGGTCACTGGAGCCCATAGACATTTACAACGTAAATGCATCACCCACCTTGAGACATAAGTTCTAAGGTCTCAGTATAGTTACAACGGCTACCCCACCCTTCAAACCGAAACGCATTGCTGCTTCACGGTAGAAATAAGCAGGGTGGTTGGTGGTGCCTATCCGTGCGGACTCACAAGACGTCCTTACATCAGTAATTATGCAAATTATAATTTTGCGGGTTTGATTTTTATTACACGATGTTATTCCTTCAACCTTCAATCTCGTATGTTTGAAGTAGATCTATGGGGGTGGCAGTGGCTGGTGGGTGTCCAACCGTCCTACTGTGTCCACAACACACCAATATATATTTAATTTATAAGTACCTAAGTTTCTGTTTTATCTGCTTTTTTTCGATGAAGAGACCCGGAAGCTTTATCAGCTTTCTTAGTATGGATGGGTGAAGCCTTAGCCGTTAGGAAATTGTACAAAAAACAGACACAGCCTCGTTCAGTTATCAAGACATTATTTACTTAAATAACACTACACAAGTGTTATAATGTACTCATAAATATAGTTTGATTCTTAGTCGATTCGCTTTTGTTCTAGCTTCCCCGACAGTTTCATTTGAGCTATTGAACTAGTTTTGCTTTTGGTTCAACTCATAGGCAGTCGCGATTATTAATTACTGTTCGCCGTATCAATTTATCACAGTTAACCAATTTAAAGACACTATGATCTTCCCAATTCTGCTGAGGACAATCATGATACAACACAATTGTGGGTGGCAGTATTAAAATTGGGATTTCTGGGATCTTTTAGAATGACATAGCACTAGATGAGCTACGACCAAATGTGCTCAAATAAAATACTTAGTTTTTTAGCAGCTTGGACGTCTGTAACTAAGAGAAACCTTAGTAGTAGATGGGACAATAAATTGTGAACCTGTAAGAAAAAGGCCCGTATGCACTAGTATTGATCGTACTCAACTGAGACTTCAACTTCATATTTCAAATGTTCAGCTTCAGTAATTGCTTAAATTAAGATGTGTCAGCTGTGGTAAGCAGTAGAAAAAAAAACCTCAATAACTTCATATCTCCAAACTCTTCCTCCTGCACTTCAGCCCAGCTTTAAAACGACAAAGTTCATCAGTTCGAGTCGGTAACATCATTAAGGAACTCAATCAGGGAGCATTGGAGACGCGACGTAAGCTTGACTGAATTATGTCACATTATTCACGCTGTACCTTCGTCCTGGTGTGCCGATGATGTTCAATTTAATCTGATTCACTGTTGATGAACTGTGGATAACCTAATACTTGCAGCGCATGCAGCAGTTAAGGATAGAAAACGTCAATAACCCATTTTTCTAAGATTAGCACATAAGAGCTCATATAGGACCACAGGGTTGTGATCCTGTACTATTAAGCTATCGGCAAAAGGGCCTATGAAGAAAATACTAGTCTTTTAAAAAAAAGAGGACACGAAATAATTCTCTGACTATGAAGCGCCCTGGACAGCGGATACTGTCTAAATAGGTTAATGACTGTCACCAGTCCAACATCCAGTTAAATAGAGGTGGTATAATTTCCGTTAATCAGTGCTACCAATTCAGTTACCTTGTCATAGTTTAACTGGCTACAAACTCGGACTTTTAGATAGAAAATCGACGGAGCCGTTGGGAATTGATGGAACTATGTTATGGGTTCGACTACTTTTTTCCTCTACCTATTCGCTGTTACCTTAAGTGGCTATTTCAGCTACGCGCGGACGGGATTTGACTGCGAGTCGTTTCGCAGTCCAATCACACGAGGTGACGAATCAACCTACCTATACATAAACTTGGGTATTAATACATCTAAAGTTTCCGTATAAGTAATCAATATTATTTAATCACCCATAACATTTTCATAAAACAAATCTCAAGCCAATAAGGATTCATTTAAATTTTGCTAACAATAACTTTATTTTAATTCACATTCAACTGAATTCGAACTATACGCTTCAAACGTAAATCAAGCACAAAAGCAATTACGTTAATTAAATGATTACGGCAATACATAATGAAACAAAGGACGTTGCGTACGAAGCCATTTCTGTTTTATAATTGATCGCTGCGGTAGATTTGCCATTTGTATTGGACTTATACGTTTGTCTGTAGCAGTAACGTCCACTTGGCACTCTCTGAATATCAAAGGTATTTCTTTCGCACAATATATTTGTCCAACATCAATCATCAACATCATTTCTCAATCAATTAGCTAATAAAATTAAAAATTTCACACTAAATAAAACTGAACGTATTTTATTAATATTTTTGTTATTTTCAATAAAAAGTTACTGATCCGGCAAATTAAAAATTAAGTTCTATGATTGGTCATTATCGTTTCCTGAGATAGAAGTTACTGGCTGAAATTCCCTGTATTTATGTAGATCTACCCAGTTTACAAGTAAAATCGGTTGGTCAAAATTGGGTTTCCCGTTCTTCACATACATACCAACTTAAAGATCAGCTTAAGTAAGTCTAAGATGACGTGAAAATAATCCAGAAAATTCAATCGTTCCAATAGGAACAGATCCACCGAACCACTTCTGGAGGCGACCACATCCCCATCTGAAATTAATTGTGGGTCCCAACACCCTCTTGCACTTCGGTATTGCCAGACCAATGAGTTTTTAATGTGTTTGTCGGTTTCCTAACAAAATGCTACAAATATGTGATGTGTCAGCTTCATAGATTAACTTCTATTTANATCCAGAAAATTCAATCGTTCCAATAGGAACAGATCCACCGAACCACTTCTGGAGGCGACCACATCCCCATCTGAAATTAATTGTGGGTCCCAACACCCTCTTGCACTTCGGTATTGCCAGACCAATGAGTTTTTAATGTGTTTGTCGGTTTCCTAACAAAATGCTACAAATATGTGATGTGTCAGCTTCATAGATTAATTTCTATTTATTTTTCTTATTACTTATATATATATATATATATATATATATATATTATATAAAAATGAATTGCTGTTCGTTAGTCTCGCTAAAACTCGAGAACGGCTGGACCGATTTGACTAATTTTGGTCTTGAATTATTTTAGGAAGGTTTAAAAAGTAGATAAATATGAAAATGCTCGGAATTAAATAAAAATAGTAATTTTGTTTTCTCTTTGATGCGTCCCCCGTTGGCCGGATTCCTTTTGTTTGTTTTAAGTTTATTTTATACAAAGGTTTAGGTCTTTTATTTATCGATTGAGGTACTACGAAGTCTGCCTGGTCAGCTAGTAACAATAATTCTGGAGAATTAAGCTTAATTGAACTTTATGATTTTCATAAACTAGACAAAGCTCATAATTCACAAGGTATAAAATAGCGACTAGAAGTCGTGGATATCACAAGATGAATGCCGCCGTACAACTTGAGACAAAATATTAAGATATCAGATGTATCAATATAACAGCTGTCATACCCATGAAACGGGAACATATGACCCCTTCGTAGAAAAAGTAGGGTAGTAAAATCTATCCATTCATGTTCAGAATACACTGGTAACAACACTATTCATAAATTTTTTGGGTTTGATTTTTGTTACACGATACCAATCGCTCATAATAAGACTGGTTTGAATTTGGCGAATTCCCTTAGAACTACTAATATCGGCCTATGCAGCAATTGCATCGTCTAACACAAGTACCCACACTGTGTATCGTCTATAGGCCTCGAAGATATAATTCATATGCCCAAGTAGAGCTATATAAATGTGGGAACAGACAATACTGTAACCAGTAACACTCTTTGCGCTTCATTAAATTCTTCAGTACAACATTCACTTGGATTAGTTCAGTGCAGGACCGCACTCGAAATTTTCAAAAACTTTAATATACGATATGGACTCTGTTACATTTTTATTGCTTACTAGCTGACCCGGCAGACTTCGTAGTGCCTCGATCGATAAATAAAAGACCTAAAGTTTTGTATAAAATAAACTTAAAACAAACAAAAGGAATCCGTCCGACGGGGGACGCATCAAAGGGAAAACAAAATTGTTATTTTTATTTAATTCCCAGCATTTTCATATTTATCTACCTTTTAAACTTTCTCTGGACTTCCACAAATAATTCATGAC
>NW_021011518.1:2714164-2789315 GCF_003987935.1 Bombyx mandarina | reverse complement strand
TTTATTCTATTCACTAAAATTTCTAAAATTCCTAGAATCGCTTCGGCCAATTTAGTGTTACCGACGCAGGGGCCTCGCCGCAAGGCGAGCGCGTGTTTAAGTCCCGGGGCCGCCCCCCCCGGGCGAAAATCACGTAAAGATGGAGGAAAAACTTTTCATCGACTTCATTCGGGAAAAATATCCGTCAATCGCGCCCGAATTCGAAGCCTATAGGGCCTCATTTGGTAATTATTCTCCCCCCGCATCTCTCGCCGCCGTCGCCAAACATGCCTCGCAGGCATGCCTCGCGTGCCCCGCCGCCGGTCCGTGTTCAAGCGCACGTACGCACGCCGCCGCCGTAGCGTCTAACGCCCCCGCCCCCGCTACCCCCGCGCCCGCGTCAATCACGTCAGTTTCGTCCGTCGCGACCTCAATAGCGGCTAGAAGTAGAATAGAATTAGAGTGAATAGAACCACTGCACAGTTCCCGGGCGGCAATGCCTTGCAATTAGGCGCAGGTACAAATTCCGAGAAACACTTGGGCCACAGATGTGCCACGAACAATGATCTATTATCACCGGTAGTCACTTCCGACAAAACAATGAGCACGTCCACGCGCGTCGGTTGCTCAAATCGGAATGGTCCGTCTTTTAACTTACGCTAATAACGGTAGTAAATTACTTTTGAACTTCAACTGAGCTTGCAGTGTGACGTCCTCTAAACCAAAAGTTTCCTACGTGGTTTAAAATTAACCAGAGTTACACAAGCTACCTTGGTAGCTGCCGCTTTCTTTACATACATAAAAGTCATGTCAAAAAAACCCGTGACGTGCCAAACGGGTGATAAAAGGGCGACGACCGATTGAGTTACCGCGATCCGGCGCTTCGATATTCTATCAATTATTTATCGGTGTGATAAAACTTATTAAAAATACAAAATATGCTGCGGATTATTTGCAGAAATACTGTATTGTATGTAAGCAACATGAAAGTGAATTTGTTACGCTAAAGGCACGAGCAACTGGCTGCTAAAAACCCTCTAGATTTGTCACTAACAGAGAGTGAGTCCGTTCACTCTCTCTCGATTAAATTATATATTGAATTTGTGGATGTAATTGAATCAATAGATCTCTAAATTAAATTTAAACTGAATTCGATATAAATCAAAATGTAACCGCAAAGAATAAAGCTGTAAAGTTTAAAAACCATACATTAAAATGCACCCAGTATAAGAAAAGGGAACAAACTAATAAACAACACTACCCAGACATTTAGTTTCACACATAAAGAGAGGTTAATTTTTTTTTTAAATTGAGGAGAGAAGCGGCTACCCGAAGAAGACAGTAGACAGAAGAAAGAGGTCGACGACATCATGCCATCCCCAAGATCATCATGCACATATAAGACTCTTACCAGCAAGCTCATCACCCCTGCCTCGTTAGGCAGGGCGTTATAAGCCTGGCAGAGGGGAGTCCCCGAGGTCCATCCCGCGCCCCCGTAAGGGGACGCGACGACCCGAAAGATACCAACTTTAATGACGTTAAGAATCTTTAATATAATCCACTGTACAGTACTACCAACCGCGGCTTTACGAAATAAGTAACGAGTAAGTTTAAGTTGGTACAGTTTTTTTTTTTTATTGCCCTTGTAGGCAGACGAGCATACGGCCCACCTGATGGTGAGTGGTTACCGTCGCCCATGGACTTCAGCAATGCCAGGGGCAGAGCCAAGCCGCTGCCTACCGCAATGTGTAAAGAGATGTCCGTGTTAGTTTGATTTCATCATTGCCCTTAAACGAAGAATGACAAAAGCCGATTTAGTTTTGTGTTGGTTAAAAAGGAGGTTGAGTTGAAGAAGGTTGAGGATCAGGATCGAGTATTCATCTAATTTTTTTTTATTGCTTAGATGGGTGGACTAGCTCACAGCCCACCTGGTGTTAGGTGTTAGGTCATAATCAAGTTTTATGTAATCTCTCTGACCATTCGAAATACCAGTAGTTGATTTTATAATATACTATGAATATACTTATTAGATAGATTTTTTTGTGGTCAACTAACTAAATAGGTAAGACCAAACTAAAAACATTATCGTGGGGTACGGACAAAATCAAAGTGTTTGGACTTCAGCCAAATTAGCAGTTAGCAACGGTACGACGAAAACAAACAAGCGAATAAATTTGATGCGATTCCATCTATTCTAAAACATGCAGTAATATAATGCAAATGTTGTTATTACTACCCATTTCTTTGCTGTACCGTAATTAATGATCCAATATTATATGTACATCTTATATCGGCAAAGCAAAAATCATGCACTTATGCGAAGAATGTACGAAAAAAGATGTGTGGTGTCGTGGGACACCGGACAGGAACGAAGTTTCTTAATATAAAAATATTAATTTTAAGTTCTAATCGAGGTATAAAGATAATAATTATTTGGATATACATTTTTATTGTGACATTTTTTTATTGATAAAAATAAAAAGAAACTACTTTACAAAGTTATCAACTTTATTTTATTCACAATGATTTATAAAAAATATGTAATAAACATATTGTTATTTTTTTTACGTTATTACAAAGTTAAGTCGTACACTGTGTGCATTACTAATAAAAATCTTATGTTACGGACGTTTTTTCCCGGTTAGAGTACCCCTCCGCATCGTCCCATAAGGAACTTCGTTCCAATAAATATTATATGAGAAGCGAACAGAATGATCACATGTGAGTTGCAAGGCAAGGCGATCGTACAGACTTACGATTACGATCAATAGTTATCCGGTTCTGTTAGACCAATAAGCCGTAGCATTTAATACTAGAACTCGGGTAACCACTTAGCCAAATTTCCTAATGTTCAATATTGACTACATAAATACGGATAAGTTCTACTAAAATATTTTAGTACCTGATTTATCTGATGATGTAAGACAAAAATTGTGTGACATCGATGAACAAAAACAACAAAAAAGCCTCACATTACGTTTTGTTTGTTTAAACTTTATGTATGTATGTATATGTATATGTGATTTTGTACATATGTAGATATACTTTTTTGTATGCATTCGTAACCTAATTTAAATTTCATTGCACCTACCACTATTTACTCTGCACTACCTTTGGTTGACTGGTAGAGAATGCCTTAGGCATTAAGTCCGCCAATGTAAATTTTACATGAAGTGTAATAAATAAATAAATAAACTATGTTAAAAAAAAAACAGAATAGTAATTGAATCTTCTTTCGATTAATATAATAATCATTTTGCATGCCTGGAATATACTTCAACAGAATAAAAATGTAAGTAACATTAACTTTTTATTACTAAAGATACTCTATATAGCTAAGCAATAATTCGAACAGTTTAGTTTTAGTGACTATCGACATTGATAAATAAAATCAAATAAAGCCGTCAAATAATTATAATAATAATATATAAAAATAATCTATACACTATACTAATATATAAATCTACAGTGGTTTTTACGGATGTTCCGTTATAACTACTGAACCATGCATCCGATTGAATTAAAACTTGGTATCCATATAGAAAATACATTATGTACTTAATGGATAGGCTAATATTTATATGAGTGTTGGACTCCCTACACCAGTTGCGGGGGCGTTAATGATGAGAATCTTTATGGGGGTGAGAAATAATAATGTTAATTTTAAATGCCCAGCGAAGCGGACGGGTACAGCTAGTTATCTAATAATAATAAAAAATCACCGCATAAAAACAAGATAGTGGATTAATAAATTTATTACTAGTAATGTTAGTTAAAACTGCAAAGTATCAACATTATTAAACTTTTGGATTTTGTGGCAAAATGGTGACTATTGTTTTCCCAGTAAATATTCATTTTATAAGGAGCCGCTTCATAAGTCCACAAAGAGTGCTCACAAAATGCGTGCCCGTATTTACATAATGTTACAATTCACGAATTTAACTCGGCAAAGTGGCACTTATCTCCTCAATTTAATGTAATCACAAAGGAAATTGCTTGCTATTTTGGAAGAAATTTTCTGAAAGAATAACTTAAATATTTGAGCTTAATTAAAGGTACAAGTTAAAATTAATTCGAAGAAAGAAAAAGGGAAACGAGAATAACAAACTGAGATCTGGAAAAATCTCTTACTAAATTGAGAATATTAGATATGATTGAGGTAAATTTTTTTTGTTTTGTAGAATAATCTACAAATATGAGAAGATTATATTTCATTTTCTGATGTAAAAGTCCACTTTATTGTTTTTATTATTAATATAAATTACTACGGATATAAATCCGTGTCCAAAAAAATTGTATAAGATCGGAATTAACACGATTTGTAAGTTAAATCCGATTTTTCTTGCTCCTATTTTTTTTAATTGTTTTGAAAGATTTTACATTAAGCAGGTCTTTTTATTTTTTTATTATATAAAAGTTTCATATTGAATTAACATATTATGTACGACTCTTGTCTCAACCCTCAAATCATAACGGCTGATTGCTTCGCGGCATAGTGGTACTAAAACGCGCGGGCACTAACAGAACGTCCTACGACCGATAATTATTATTTTATTGCCCTTGTAAACAGACGAGCATACGGCCAATCTGATGGTGAGCGGTTACTGTTGTTCACAGACGTCAGCAATGCCAGGAGCACAGCCGAGCCGCTGCCTACCGATGCCTAACTAACAGATGTTTTCATCGTACAAATTAATCGCGATTTTTTTTATTGCTTAGATGGGTGGACGAACTCACAGTCCACCTGATGCTAAGTGGTTACTGGAGCCAATGGACATCTACAAGTAAATGTGCCACCCACTTTGAAATATAAGTTCTAAGGTCTCAGTATAGTTACAACGGCTGCCTCACCCTTTAAAGCGAAACGCATTACTGCTTCACGGCAGAAATAGGCAGGCGGTGGTACCTACCCGTCCGGACTCACAAGAGGTCCTACAACCAGTAAACCACCAGTTTTTTCTCTCGGTAGCTCGTGCATTCTAAGCCTAATATTACAAATTACGCGAACGGATAACCGTAATACCTTAAACTCAAGTATCGACCCAATCAATAACACTTTATTTTTCCGTAGCGACAAACAAAATGTTTACGATTCTATCGGGGCCGTTTAAATTGTTTTTTATTACATGATCGCGCTTCCGAGGTCGATCGCAGTAAATAATGTTTATTGGTACACTGTTAAGATTGTTACATTTACTTATCGTGTGTACATAAAGTCAGAGGATCTTATATGATAAAACTAGGTTCAGTTATTGTCACGATGAGGATTTATGACCTGGAATACTTTAAAAAATTACTATTAAATTTTCACTGTGCAGCACAGTTTTAACTTTATTTCATCTTCACCTAAGAAATAGAGGAATAATCTCTTAATCCAACCGTAGTAAGGTGAATTGGAAGTCCGAGTATAAAGTGTGAATAAAAGAGAGACTTCGAATTGAAGTCTGAAAGTGAGTGGCGACATTCGAGTTTCGGGTTTCGGTAGCCGATTTTGTCAAATACGGCAATCAAATTTAATCAAAAAATATATCATCAGCCTTCTCGTCCACTGCTGGATATAGAACTCTCCCAATCCACACCACTAAGCCCGGTCTTCGGATCTCACCATCCACCGACGACCCTTCGGAGGTCACCGCACCATCCAGCCGGGGGTGTCCCACGTTACGTTTACTGCTGCGCGGTCTCCGCTCAAAAACCACTCTACTCCAGCGATAGTCGGTTCTACGGTATATATGACCATTGTATACAGTTTAGACAAATTATGACGACGCTTGCAGCTGAAAGTAAGTATTGTTCTTTTTTGACGAAGCATGTTGCTGATAACTCTATTGCTGTAATCTGACGAAGTATGTTGCGGATAATAACATGTACTTTTAGGTTAGGAATATTGTGTTCTTTTTTTATAATAAATAAAGTACATGAGAAGTTTAGACAAATCTAATAGTATAGACAAATCTAATAGTATAAGCTCGTAAATGGGCACATCAAATCGGTCACTGAAGAAGAAGACGCCCAAATTAAGACTACGACTACAGTGAAAAATCCAGTGCCTTGTAAATGTCACCGATTCGTGGTCAACAACCTTTCGAAATAAACGATCAAAACCGAAATAAGAGGCACGCGACGAATGCTCGTAAAAGCAAATTAACAACACTTAAGAAATAATTTGTACCATCACAATTTTTGTTTAAACGAGGTCAAATATATTTTTCCCGCACTTTCCTCGGTCCAATTACATTTTACGATGAAATTATTAACGTGAATAATATTTATATGCATGTGTACCAGACGAAAGCATATTATGTGTTCTGAACAAAAATTAGGGTCGTATTGTATGTATGTAACATACTATAGGTATTAAGATTCAAATATTTATAATTATATATGAATGGACATAAGGATACTTACTAGGTAACTTAGCTGTTTATCTACATATCGACTGAGTATTGTATCTATAATAGCGGACATCCAACTATACATATTGGAACGAATACATATCTGACCGCAGCAATAGGAAAGATGATGTTATCTACGTAATTTATTAAAACATACTTATTTATTAATAATTGTGTAAATTAGATTTTTATTACACGACGGTATATTCCTTCATCGTAAAAATCGTCCGACTTGTTTGTTTTTTTTTCCTACCTATGCTGATAGCCTTGAGAGGCTATTTCAGCTTCGCCCTAACGTTTGTAGGTGAGTCCGCGGGGCTCAAACCGGAGAGTTGCTAACACTGACCCTAGCAAGGGCAAGCTTCGCAGAATCTACCACTGGATCGGAAACGCGACCCACTGAGAAGATCCGGCGAGAAACTCAGTGGGCTGTGTCTGTGGGTTAATTCGCTCGTCGAGCCCTTCGTCGCAAGCGACGGGTTCGACATCAATATTTCTAACGCTTAAAACGAATTCATCGAACTTCTAAAGTCCACTATGCAATAAAAATCATACCTACATAATATTTCCCTACATATATCGCTTCAAGCATGGCTAAGAAAGCGCTTCGTGGTAGGTCTTGCCCTTTTCTCTACTACAGCCAGTATCCATCATCACCAATTTCCTCACTGATCTATCGGAAGTAATAAGAAAACACAAAAAAAAAAGAGTTCGGCAAACATAAATCTGCACAATCTCAAATTAAACACGACAAATTATCGGGATGTCAGCTTTGCAGTGGCTTACTTTGCGCACGCGGAGCTAATATTAGATTGTGGATAAATTCAAATATGTAATAAATGTATGTACCTATCTGTTTTATTTTTTCAAATAATCTAAATGTCGATTACAAATGAAAACAGTGTATTATATAGGTACTTATAGGGTTCTGTATGATTACAATTATGCTTTTGCTCAGTTTGCTAGTGGTTAAAATGAGTTTTAAAACGTGACATATTAAATAAATTTTATTAGATTGGCTTCAGAAACCGAATGTCATGTACAGCATAGAGTGAAATGCTGTCATTCATTACGATGAAACATAAGGGTCAAATCCTTTAATTGAAATAATGTTCATGCTGTCTTTTTAACAACCGGAGTAATAAGTAGTATATAATATGTAGATCTTCATATCCCTCAATTATATATGACACCTATTACCACGAAGCGACAATGTGCCTAAAATATTTTTAAATACTTTTCAAACGTTTAATGTAGTATTTAAAAGAAATTCTAGTAATAAAGTTTAAAAGTTACTTGAATAAAAAAGTTTATTCATTTGGCCTAACTTTGAAAGTTTTATCGTACGAAATGTCGCAATCTCGATTCCCTGGATATGCTCATTTTGAGATTGCTCACCGAAATAAACAACGTAATTATTATTAACAAGTTGGCTTATTTAAATATTGCTGCAAGCAAATTAAAATGTATGTTTCACAAAAACAGTGGTCAAATTTTATACGTCAATTAGTTAAATTGCTTGAAACATTCAATTCAATTGAATTTAATTCGTTGTGTAATGAAGAATTAGCTCAGAGGCATTGTATTTAATACACGACAGCATAAAATATTTATTAAGCCATTCCTCTTAAAGGTTTCAGCGTCGAAATTAATTATACATTATCCTCAAGCACGAGAATATAGCGTGACATTATAAGCATCGCGTGATTTGAAAACACACAAACCAGCCACGTGTAAATCGAAAGGTCGACGCCCCGGCAATAATAGACCGAGGACATATCGACCAAAAAAAAAAACAACCCATCAAAACAAATTTAATCGTAGCAAATACGAGACAAAACGTATTCTGAAAATAATACTAAAACTTAAGTCGTACGAGGTCATAAACACTTCGATCTCTGGAAAAATCTGGCTGATACATGATGCTCGTAAAATCCTCGCAACGTTACTGAGGGGTCGTAAAATTCCTCTTGTTATCTGGCTCGGCGGCCGCTTCGGGCGGTATACAGCTTATATGGCCAAATGGGTTGGGCAAGTTGATCATATCGTCTATTGGCTTTCTTCGTTATTTGCCCTTTCGATGAAAAACACTCGAGGCGAGTGTTCAGATTATTAAAATACTTGAGCGACTTAGTAGACATCAAATTTCCGGATTAACTTTTCATAAAAGTAATTTGGAATCATTATTTTAATTTAAGGTTGCGTATGCATATTTAAATGCGAAATTATCAGAATACGACTACTTGCTTTAACGTTCTTTAGATTCGAAGCAATCGGATTTTTATTTTATTTTTAAAATAGGTTTTACATAAGGTAGGTTTTAGATTTTACATCTAAGCAATAAAAAAAAACATAAGTTACATAATTAATTTTATATAAGTCAAAAACTGGCGATAATATCGAAATCGTTGCCGTGAAAAAAAAAACTCATTTTAATAGTACATACCTAACTAAAAATATTATTTTGAATAGATCTTTGGGTAATCTTATTGTATTGTCATCGGTCCTTGATGCGTGTGCAAAATTTAAAGTTCCCTTAATTAAGATGCCTCTTTAAACCGGTGTTAAATAACGTTGAAAGATTCTGTTATATACAGGTCAATTTACTAAAAGCGCGTTTTAAAAAAAGCATGACTATTACGGCTTTTGACGTCACGGCTACCAAAATGAGGGCGTGCAAGAGATGACCAGATGTGTCTATTTTGCAGCCAATGCTCGTAACTCCCATCATTAAAATACCGATTGCAGCATCTTCTTAAAAATACTTTTCAAATATTTTTCACAAATACCCTCTTTATTGCTGATGTGTATAAAGAAAACAAAACGAATGATTATATTCCGTAGGTGACTAATTCTAGACTGTCTACAACAGTTTGTACACAATGGACAAGAATCTAAATGAATTGAAGCAGAATTGTTGTTACCTAGAACCTAGTTAACCGGTCTTAATTAACAAGACACCGCTTCTCTCAGTTGATTAGAATATATTGTTTAACCAAATGTGTTAATATAGATTTACACAATACGATTTTATGTATAATACATATTATATAGTTAACTAAATGTCCATATAAAGTTATGATACAGAAGCCGATTAGCAATCTGGAAGATAGTTTAAATGAGAACAACGGCGTAAGATACACAATTAGAAATAAATTTGTCCATTATGCAAATGGAAATAATATGGTGGTCGTGAAAATGCGGTGAAGATTAGTCGTGGATTCGTCATTATCTGTATCCGGTGGCACAGATTACAACTATCCTGTCCAGTACGTAAGTTCCGGCTTGAAAGACAGCCGTTTATAGCACGACAATTGAGAGTTTGACGTCATATTTGTAGCGGCCGTCTGCTGGTGTAGTGGTAAGTGACATGGTCACTACACAAGGGGGTCGCGGGTTCGTATCCCGCCAAGGGAAGATATTTGTATGATAAATATAAATGTATTTTCCAGGGTTATGGATGTATATTAAATATATGTATGTGTATAATAAAAATCATACATTTATATCCGTTATCTGGTACCTGTAACACAAGTTCTTTACGAACTTATCACGGGACCAGTTAACATGGCGTGATTGTTAGTAAATATTTATTTATATTTCAAGAAGGCGGCGTTAATGTTTTGGGCCCCGATGGGTAAGATAATAAAACGGAAGTTATTATTTAACCATTTTAAATATAACGAGCTTTATAATTTAGAAATTCCTCGTCATAGGACATAAATTAAACAATACGTTTCAACTATGTAACTATCGCAAAGGGATTTTTCTAGACTTTTGCTAGACTAAATAGAGAAACTGTTTTATAGTTTTTTTCTTTCTCTTCCGTGTTTATAAAAACAGATTGTAATATATGTTTACCTTTATTCACGTTGGTCGCCGAGGGTCACGAGGGTCGCCATTATCTCGACTGCGACTTTTTGGCGGGGACGCGAGGAGTTGTGTGATTTATTTTATTTTGTCTATTTAGTGTTTCTTCAGGTTTAAATGTGTAATAACAGTGGTTTATTACCTGTGAAAGCGCACAAGTGTAGGAAAATGAAACAAAGCCGCGGCACGTAACTTCTCGGAATCCTCCAAAAAGTCCACTGAGAAAGTCTCAGTAAATGACCAACATTTTACTGAGATTTCATTTCATTTCGTTTTCATTTCATTTTCATTTTCATTTCATGACATGTTTCATATTTATCAACTAAAATTCATTTCATAATATCATTTTCCATATAAAAAAGTTTTCATTAAAACTGAAATAAGACTTGACCTAAAGGTCTTAGTTACCAGGTCTTAAAATCACTTAAAAAAACATTTAATTCGACTGCTAGCCCATTGTAATTCAAACATTAATTACTATCAAGCTAGAGGATTTTTTGGGGACAATTCACATATCGTACATGCGACTCCTGAAAAGCTGAAAACACGTTTTACGTGACCAGCCTCACGACAGTGCCTATCTTATGAACACGACGAATCTAGGTTATCTTTAATGAAACTGCTTGTATTTCACGAATTTCAATGACATTTTCATCCTACATACGATAATTTAATGTAATGTCCAACAAAGCCGAGAAGGTTTTTATTATTCATACGACCGAAGTACCCGGCTCGCGTAATAAAAGTTATATAAGACAGGGTTGGTATGTAATTGCTTACAAACGTACCGTACCCACAGTTATTCCGTTTTGGACCTTAGGAATATGGGCGTTTCGCAGACAACAAATAAATTTGAATAGCTTTTTTTGGTATTTTTTTATTGCTTTAAATGGGTGGACGAGCTCACAGCCTACCTGGTGTTAAGTGGTTACTGGAGCCCATAGACATCTACGACGTAAATGCGCCACCCATCTTGAGATATCAGTTCTAAGGTTCAGTATAGTTACACTAGTAACTAATATGGATGCTAAACTTAGACGATTCACGTAGAACAGTTTCCAGTTACGTTTCCCCTTTGTTGCGGTTGCCGGACAGCAACAAGAAGGACCAGGAAACCACATCGATCGGTCTCTAATAACTGGATCGCAAAGACGATCCTTGTTTAAATGAAATATTATGTACCCTTCGCATTGGTTGCACTGGATTCGAATCAAATTCTCATTTATTATTATATCTTTAGCACGCGCTATAATGATAGCGTTGATAAGATATTTTATATGAAATTTCGAGTGTAAATATAAATTTTTTTAAACGGAAAACTATAATAACGCTTTTTTCACGGTTTTCAACAAACGAAAAAATAGAGGTCATAGGTCATTAAATAATAGATGGGTTCGTGAGATTAAATTAAGAAAAACTAAACATCAACAATCGTTTATCGATACAGAAAAAACGAACCTTTATCATACAAACACACAGTTTGATTAAAATCAATAATGTTATAAATTAACATTTAATTAAATTTTATGATTATTTAATATTAGAACGTCGATAATATTATTAGAACTCGAGCATTTCTATTTGTACTATCTTAATCCGCTAATAAATTTAATTTATTATTACTGATTACTAAATTATTATTATTATAATTATTACTGAGTATCGTGAAAATGTCGTCATTTATTTCATTTAGTTTCCATTTATATATAAGTTTATTGAATCTGATTTTACTATCTGATACTAAATCGTTAGCGTTAATAAAATTTTTGATGATCAATACATATTTTAATTCAAACTACTTTTATGTGGGTCACGGACGACTCACAGTCAGAACTCTGTGACCACGAAAGCTGTGACATTGGAAATTATACAAAGATAATAAACCCTTTGACTGCCACGTAGGTCACCGATGCTTTCCATGGCGCACTGAAGTAATCACGTATGTCGTTTTTTTGTTACTATGGCTCCGGAATATCTAGTAGACTCTGGGAAAGACCAAACCGAAGATATTTTGAATGAATACATTTCTAAGAGAACTAAGGGACTAAAACATACATTACGATGTTCGAATCTCAGGCGGGTACCAATTTTTCTAATGAAATACGTACTCAACAAATGTTCACGATTGACTTCCACGGTGAAGGAATAACATCGTGTAATAAAAATCAAACCCGAAAATTTATGATTTGCGTAATTACTGGTGGTAAGACCTCTTGTGAGTCCGCGCGGGTAGGTACCACCACCCTGCCTGTTTTAAAATGGCTTTGATCAAACCGTAAAAATAGTTTTAATCATCGCTACGACTGCGAAGGACATACTAAACAAATATCTTTTTTGATATTTAGAGATATCCTATATCTTCGTTATTTTTGCCGTGTATATTTATTTAATACGTGCGCGTAATGAGTGTACTTCTAAGCGATATTCCTGTCCACCCACACTTCGACCTCCGTCGAGATGCCCGAAGATCTAATCTCGCGTAGTTTTCAGTTGACAATCGTTAAATTCCGACTGAACGGCGTCGGAATGTATCGGACTGCTGAGGATCTCGGCGGCGTGAAGGGAGACCCCGTTTCCAGGCGATTATACCGCCGAGCCTTTTTAAATTGGATCGGGTCAAATTAGATTCTCTCGCACAAAAAGAAAATAAAAAAACATTTATTTCTTCTGTCCCCCCACTTTATTCAAACTATACGGGTCAGCTTCACGATTATTGTTTCGGTACTATCTATTTTACAATCTTACAACCTAAACTATTTACTATTTATATTTAAAATTCCCTTCAATTTTAATTTTTTTTATTTTTTTTATTGCGTAGTTGGGTAGACGAGCTCACAGCCCAAGTGATGTTAAGTGGTTACTGGAGCCCATAGACACCGTAAATGCGCCACCCACCTTGAGATATAAGTTCTAAGGTCTCAAGTATAGTTACAACGGCTGCCCCACCCTTCAAACCGAAACGCATTACTGCTTCACGGTAGAAATAGGCAGGGTGGTGGGTAGCGCGGACTCACAAGAGGTCCAACCTCCAGTAAGTTTCTTCTATAAACAGCTGTTATTTTAGATAATTACTATCATTTGCCGGGGAAAGTTGGCTAGTGCGCCAAATAGTAATGTACAAAAATGTGTACAATGTGAATCACTCACGATTCTCGTTCAAGTTCAAGGCCATAACCGGAAGAATCGTGATCGAAGCGTGAACATAACAATAATGTTATCTTGGCGTTGCGCATTGCTATCAATAGTTACCTACATTACTAACGTCTTTATTCATTCTGATTAAGCTTCAATTACAGGTAAAGTTATCTTTATATATGTGGGATCGTTCATGAGTAAAAGCGGGATGAATATAGCGAAATTCTTTATTTTACTTCACAATCACTTCGTACACGTCTTTCTAAAACTTTTTCTTTTTCTACCTACCCCCTCTAACCTTAAACTGCTATCTCTTTCTGAACCTAATAGAACGTTGCCATTGCAACAGGCACAAAAAAATATTAAAAAAAAAACTGAAAAAACGTCATAAAAATAACACTCTTCTATGCGTGTGTTTGTCACTAAGCTCCTCCAAAGCGGCTGGATCGATTTGAATGATTTTTTTTGTATGCATTTTGGTGGCGCCCTGGATGGTTTAGATTCACAAATCAGTCCGGCAGATGGCGCTGCAGACGGTATATAGGTTATTTATCTTTCTTAAAACTTATTTATATGGCAAAACAACGTTTGCCGGGTCAGCTAGTAGCAACATAATTTAGCCAGTAATATCTTATGATACCATAGTCTAGATGTATGCCAAAAAAATTTACGAAAACAACACGAATTACACCTAGCACTAAAGATAGAAACATTCAAACAGGATATGAGAACCAAATGAGTCAACAATCGTATGTGATCTAAGCCACGTAAAAACGAACTGTGCGATTTCTAGTTTCCACATATTGCATTATACCGCTGCTCGATGGTTTTACGCGACAGAATTTTTTACTGGTGGCAGGACCTCTTGTGAGTCCGCGCGGGTAGATACCACCTCCCTGCCTATTTCTGCCGTGAAGCAGTAATGCGTTTCGGTTTGAAGGGTGGCGCAGCCGTTGTAACTATACCGAGATCTTAGAACTTATATCTCAAGGTGGATGTCGCATTTACGTTGTAAATGTCTATGGGCTCCAGTAACCACTTAACACCAGGTGGGCTGTGAGTTCGTCCACCCATCTAAGAAAAAAAAAATCAAAGAAACAAAATTGCCAAAAAGAAAAAGCTATGACGCGAGCGTCAACCATTCCTCTTACACTCTCCGCAGAGACAATAAACAAGCGGTTCGTGTGCCAGATACAGCGACTGCGGAACGAGTTCGTGTGCCAGATACAGCGACTGCGGAACGAAATTTAAATCGTTTCGATCGTGTGACTTCAAACTGCCGTAGGGGGAACACTGTAATACATCATTTCCTTAGTAGCTCACCAGAAAGATATCTGTCAATTGAGCCATGAACGGACACAATCCCATTTAAACTAAATCTATTTATTTCGTTGATTTCTCTCGACTGTCTTACAGAGATTGTAGTTTTTAAATCAAATCAATGTTGACGGTGCAACAAAAAATATTTTAAATTTTCAATTAATGAATCCTTTTACATTCAGACAGGTCATTTCGGATCCTCCCGATTCACTAACAATGCTTTTAGGTACAAGCACCGGTCATCGTTCTCGTCAAATTAACCCTCTGGACCATAGCCCACTGAGTTTCTCGCTGGATCTTCTCAGTGAGTCGCGTTTCCGATCCGGTGGTAAATCCTGCGAAGCACGGCTCTTGCTAGGGTTCGTGTTAGCAACGCCGTCAGGTTTGAGCCCCGTGAGCTCACCTACTAGTTAAGGTTACGCTGAAATAGCCTCTCAAGGCTCTCAGCTAAGGTAAGGAAAAAAAATTACATTCAGATATCCTGAAAAAACACCGTCTACCTATGTTAATTGAATTATTATTCGAAATATAGGTATTTTATCTATCACGTAGACGACGCGTGTTCACAGCGTGATCATTACGTGCGTTCAATGATTGTAATCTGTTACCAAGTCAAATGGCCGTTGACATGAATGAATACGGTCCGCGACCTGCGGGCCATTTGAGCACATTCGGGCCGAAGTTGTCGCGGCAACAGTCGATTCGATGAAATAATCCGTAGGCCGTTTCAGTTGAACATTTCAAATGTGAAACGTGGAAGCGAAGTAAAATTGTTTTTAGACGCGAGTAAACACGACGAGATCATAAACTTGTTTACATCAACACGTCTAATAATCTAATTTTCCGATACGATCTATATGTATGTTGTTGTTGATCTTTTAACCAGCGTAAAGGAATATTTAGAACGTAAATTTTATTCATTAAACTTCAATTATGAGATTAATTATTTTCTTTCACGTGCTTACAATTTTCCTTTTCAAATAGCACTGAATCTATGAGTAAAAGTGAATATTATTATTTTAGTCCTTAACAATGAAAAAGAAATGCAATCAAAATAATTATAGATGAAGACGCAATTATTATATGAATCAAAACACGATTCAGCTGTTTACGTAACGTATTATTGAGATTTATTACGCAATAATAATTTTAACGATTTTGATTAGTGTTCATTAGTATTACCACAGCTTTATGTTTCCTTGGAAGTGGTAGTGCTAATTACAATGAAACGATGGCAAGAATACCATCAAACGAAACCGCCTGATGGCATTATGGGGGATATAGAAAATACCAAATGCTATTAGAGACAAAGGGGTTCTGATACAAACTCACTTAACACCCTACCAAAGCCTTCCGTAAAAGGATTCTAGAATAATCGATTTGAAACCGTCTGCCTTCAACGCGTTCCTTCGACCAACGCTGCATCGTCAGATCATTTGCTTGAGAGTGTTTTATAATCACCGACACGATAACGATTTATCGGCCTTGATACACCAACACTTTAGATACTATTAAAATTATCCGTGGGTTTCCAGTTTGGCGTTGCCCTACATCAACTCAAAAATTTAATTTTGTATCGTTAATAACAGCATAAGCTGGAGGAGGCCTATACCCGAATGGGGTTCCAATAACACAAGTTTATATTTAATTTTGTAATTTTTATTTGATAAGGTGTTTTTCTTTTTTTCTTTTTCTTTGTTTTTGGAAATAAACTGGGCTTATTATTATTATTATTGTTATTAATAACAGCAACAGTAGCGCGAGTAGCTGTCGGTGCGAAACGATCTTGGTTTTTGTACGTTTTACCGATGACCCGATTAATCGAATTGTTTTTACATTGACAAGCTAGTTGAACCACTGTGGAAACACAGACAATTGTCACTCGCACACAAACCACTCATCCTGCAACTATCGTGTATCGATTGTGCGGTGCTAGAAACTAGAAAAAAAGTGCTAGAAACTTCGAGAAAGTGTCGACAACGAGGTTTGAACTCAAAATAAAAAATAGCGCGTCAACAAAGCACGACCAAATATACTAAAACTAACGCCAACACACACTCTACGATAAATCGTGAAGATCTAACTACACCGCTGAAGTTGCTTCAGTTCATTGTTGTGGAATTTTATTAATGACGTACTATTGAACAAAGCAGTTTCAAAATTTGAATACATAAATCTAAGTCGGAGAGTCGATAATCGTCAATAATCGTATTGTATGTAAAGACTGATACTTAGAATTTTAAGCGTTCATCATGATTACAGAGCTAATATCGTCGACACTTACTGGTTTACTGGTGGCAGGACCTCTTGTGAGTCCGCACGGGTAGGTACCACCACCCTGTCTATTTCTGCCTTGAAACAGTAGTGCGTTTCGATTTGAACGGTAGGGCAGTCGTTGTAACTATACTGGTGGCGGCATTTACGCTGTAGATGTCTATGGGCTCCGGTAACCACTTAACAGGTGGGTCGTGAGCTCGTCATAGCTATAAACTATAAACGGTGTCCGTGGACCCGACTTATTGACACAGGGTCACAGGTCACATTGTTTATAGCCATGTACTTTCTCCAGTGTTCAACGGTTTTAAGAATATTATTGGTTCTTTCGTAACGAAACATCCGACCTTGCGTTCCTAACAAAAATGTGATTTTGACGTTACGTGCTAATTACGCAACTCAAAAACTAAACTTGCACGTGTAAGAACGACCTTCGCAGGTTGAACGATGAAAGCGGAAGAGTGGCTCCGAAAACATAACTAAAAAATATATTTACATTCGCTAAAAAATCGGATTGACTGCGATGGACGTGTTTACGTGCGAAAATCAACCTGACTAGTTCAAAATTAAAGTTTTTAATAATATGTACATATAATATATTTGTTATCCGTGTTTAAGTCGTGTCAATCAGGCACCTTCATCGACAGATTCGCAGTATTCGTCAGAGCGTATCAGTTAATTTGGTTTTTAAATGAGACGCTTTGATACGACCACAATAATAACACTAAACGACTCTATCTCTTCGCCCTTCTTCACAATCAAAACTAAACTTTGCATTTATTTCAAATTACACCCGGTCCCTGGTAGTCGAAATTAGACTATTCCTAAATGAAATTATAAGTTTGAACATTATTATGGTTCTATTGTCCAAGACTATTGTATTCCTATAGTCACAGATTTCGCCAAGAATACACTATAGACAAATACTCGTAATATTAAAAATAAACAATATTGATCTATTCTCAATTTGACTACAGACTTTAAGCAATAACAAGTTTGACAATAAACAAAGAGTAGGTATATGTGTGCGTGTGTCAAATAGTGTGTGTAATGGTTTCTTTATTGATTTACAGTATTTTTTATGCGTAATTTAAAAAAAAAAATTGCATTCTGAACTTCTCTATATTTTCTATAAGTGTGGGAAATTTCATATTCCTCCGTCCGCGCAATTTTCGTAAAAAGGGGTACAAAGTTTTTGCTTCACGTATTAATATGTATATTGAAATTATAAGTTTGTATAATATGATTCTATTGTTAAAGACTATTATTTATTATACTTCTATAATCACGGATTTCGCCAAGGCTACACTTTATACAAATACTAATAAAGACAAACAATATTTAATCTATTCTCAATTTGGCCACAGATAAGTAACTTAAAAAATAACAAAAGTTTTCAAGACAATAAACAAATAGTACGCATGCGAAATACATGATAGTCTAGTGTGTGTAATGTTTTTATTTATTGATTTCATTTATTTTTTATAATTATTTAAAAAAAAAATTAACGTTCTGCACTATTTCTCTATATTCTCTTTATAGATAAGTGTCGGAAATTTCATACTTCTCTGTTCGCGCAATTTTCGTAAAAAAGGGTTCAAAGTTTTTGCTTCTCGTATTAATATATAGATATATACATTAGTACATTAGTGATAGGAGCTATTGTGAGCTTAGCACGGAAGGGTAGCATACTTCTCCCTATTTCTGTCCCGAAGTAGCCACGTATTTCCATTAAAAGGTTTACGCAACATTCTGAAGTCGTCATGGCCTAAAGTATAAAACGACGAAGAAGACAAGATATTTGGAAACCTCCAAGCAGATATTAATAATAAAATACGTATTCACACATCATTATTTGGGCAATTAATGACGATAAGGTGTCTTGTGATCGTGCAAGGGGAAAGTACCACCACCCTGCCTATTTCTAGCACGAAGCAGCAACGTGTTTCGGTTTGAAGGATGGATTGATGGGGCAGAAGTGGAACTTTAAAACTGATATAGAACTCATATCCCAACGATGACTACATTTACATTGTTGATGTTTATTGGCTCCAATAACCATAGATAAAAGAGTTCGTCCAACTACCTAACCGATAAACAATATATTATACAATATCAAGACTGATGAGAGAATTTACGATTTCTATTCGTACGCCGTGAGAAAGTCAGCCCAACCAAAGCAATAAATCCTGACTTCCAACATTTCCAAACTAAACATTATATGAAAAAGTTCTTTAATAACATTAGACAAAAATCTCTACGTCTAAAATCGAAATATATGATCGTTTTGATGAGCCACGCTATACCGAATTCCTGCTCTAGATTATAAGTATAATAATAATATAATAAATAATAAATATTTACTGACAATCACGCCACGTTAACTGGTCCCGTGGTAAGTTCGTAAAGAACCTGTGTTACAGGTACCAGATAACGGAAATAAATGTCAAATTTTTATTATACACATACATAAATATTTAATATACATCCATAACCCTGGAAAAGACATTTTATATTATTCATACAAATAACTTCCCTTGGCGGGATTCGAACCCGCGACCACCTTGTGTAGTGACCATGTCGCTTACCACTACACCAGACGGCCGTCATAAGTATGTAGTAAGTAGTATGTAAGCATTTAATACGTTTCAGTCTGAGGAACTTGTGTAATGTAATAAAACGGGACAATATAAGTCTGTACATATACTTATGTTTATATATAACTCAAAGGCAATTCATATAAACGATCTCACTGTACTAATACGAGGTCAATTTCGTTGTTACGTAATCCGATCGCAGACAAGATTCAAAACGATTTCGGGATACGGGTCTTAAGAAGTTAAGGCCTTGTCTCGCTCTGAGCTAATAAAATCCTTGAGAGCGTATCGTAAACTTAACTGATAGATATCGTTCGACATCTCGAAAACATTAGAAGTTGTTACGGTAGCTGTACATAGCTGACTTAGTGGAGCAAAAATACTATTGCTACCGAAATATAGGTTTTTTTTTTTGCTTAAATGGGTGGAACCCATATACATCTACAACGTAAATGCGCCACCCACCTTGAGATATAAGTTCTAAGGTCTCAGTATAGCTACAACGGCTGTCCCACCCTTCAAACCGAAACACATTACTGCTTCACGGCAGAAATAGGCGGGGTGGTGGTACCTACCCGCGCGGACTCACAAGAGGTCCTACTACCTTGGTCATGCTTAAACATATACCACAGCGAGGCTAGGTATTGCAGTCATAACCTACTGGTAATGGCTTTTTTCAGACCCTCCTTTATAGGCGAGAGCTAACTGTGGAACCACATTATACGTGACAAATGCAATATCTTAGAACACAGTGAGTAATGCTAAGGAAAAAGACGTATTGTATTAACAGTACAATGGCTTCATACATTGTTCGTTTCAAATTTAATTTAAGAGACAATTTGTTGCATTTTTCAAGAGCCTAATGTATTCAGGTCGCTCCTTGATTTAAGCTCCAGCACACGAGTCTGGACGTGCCACAAAGGCCAATAACAGTTACGAACAAACAACTCGAGTCTACCGTTGTTTTTCATTGTTTGTATATAAGGTTAGCGTTTCATCAGACAATTTTTTTTTTTCGTTAAATGTCTAAATTAAAAAAGGAACATCCTATAAAACTCAAATCGAAGACCAAATTCAAAACTAAACTTTTACGTTTGAAAAACAAGTCATTGCCACAAATAGTAAGATTACAACTAGATTATAATATTAACTAGCGACCCGCCCTCGCTTCGCTTCGGAAACTGTAATTTATTATTGATTTCTCCACTATTTAATGGATGTTATTATACATATAAACCTCCCTCTTCAATCACTATCTATTAAAAAAAACCGCATCCAAACCCGTTGCGTAGTTTTAAAGATTTAAGCATACATAGGGACAGACAGATATAAGGACAGAGAAAGTGACTTTGTTTTAAACTATGTAGGATCATAATACAAAAAAAAAATTAAGTTAGACGATATCAAACTAGACTTCTCAGTGTTATACGCAAACACATATAAGACAATAACCTAGACACCGGATACCACATCTTTCACACGACAATGCCTAGCCCCACCGCGAATTTAATCCGGAGCCATAATTTGAATTCATCGTTGAATAAAGGAAAAGAGGGCTGGTATACTCGTATGCGAGCGAATTTTTTTCCTCTACTTCTTCGCTAGTACCCTAAGAGGCTATTTCCGCTACGCCCGGACGGGTGGGTGAGCTCACGGGCTCCACCTGAGAGTATTTGCTTTTTTTTTTTTTTTTCCTAGCTGATAGCCTTGAGAGGCTATTTCAGCTTCGCCCTAACGTTTGTAGGTGAGCTCGCGGGGCTCAACCGGAGTGTTGCTAACACTGACCCTAGCAAGAGCAGTGCTTCGCAGAATCTACCACCAGATCGGAAACGCGACCCACTGAGAAGATCCGGCGAGAAACTCAGTGGGCTGTGTCTATGGGTTAGTTCGCTCGTCGAGCCCTTCGTCGCAAGCGACGGGTTCGACGAGGACGGTGAGCGGTGCTTGTGGTGCCTAAAAGCACCGTTAATGGATCAGGAGGATCCGTAATGACGTGCTTTGGGCGACGTCGACGGTTTACCATTCGGTCTACTGGGTCGGGTATGTAATTTCCAGCGGCTACGATGAGAGGGTTCTCATGTCGTGCCGCCTTTTCAAAATGGCGCAGCGATGCCGACTGTAGATACTAGTATTTGCTAGCACTAGTTCTAGCAAGAGAACTACTAGATAGACACTAGTTCTAGATTGGAGTCGCGACCCACTGAGAAGATTCGGCGAGAAACTCAGTGGGCTATGCGAGCGATGCGATCATACCGGGTCTAAAAACCCGCAGGCCTATAGTAATTTTCCTTATAAAATTCATATACTTGACACATATTCACGAATGACTTCTATAGGAATAAACATCGCGTAATAACAAATTATACTCGCAAAAATTGTAATTTTCATAACTACTTTCTTTTTATTGCCCTTGTAGGCAGACGAGCATACGGCCCACCTGATGGTAAGGGTACCGTCGCCCATTGACTTCAGCAATGCCAGGGGCAGAGCCAAGCCGCTGCCTAACGAAAGCTACCCTACTATGCCATTGAGTCAATTCACCACAAGTATCTATCTACCCACTTTGAGCAACGGCATTAATGTTGTGATGTATATGTGTTCCGGTATCCACTTAACAATAGGTTCTACGCAATAAAAAATAGAAATCGAAGTGATTTAAAAGTCTGGGTCACTGGAGTCAAAAAAAACCACAACTACAAAAGGATTGTACGAAAATTTGGGAATTAACCAAACCAGTTTACCAAAAACATTTCCCAACGTATCTTGCACGTTTCTCGACTGCAATCAGCAAGAAACGCTGAATACGGAGAAGGCTATTAACGAATTCTCAGGAGAGGGCTCGCCAAAGATTTATTATAATGTCGTTCTTGAATTAATTACGTCGTTATCGCACTACGTTTGTTTAATAGTAACCGAAATTATTTAGGTGTAGGTTTAACTATATAGCTAAGGTATAGCTTACTGGTAGTAGGACCTCTTGATTACTGGTGGTAGGACCTCTTGAGTCCGCGCGGGTAGGTACCACCCTCTCGTCTATTTCTGCAGTGAAGTAGTAATGCGTTTCGGTTTGATGGGTGGGGCAGCCGTTGTAACTATACTGAGACCTCAGAACTGATATCTCAAGGTGGGTGGCACATTTAGGTTGTGGATGTCTATGGGCTCCAGTAACCACTTAACACAAGGTGGGCTGTGAGCTCGTTCACCCATCTAAGCAATAAAAAAAAAACTTGGCTTTTCGCGGGTCGTCATTCAACACTGTTACGTCACAAATTCTTATATCCAGATACAGAAATATTTAATCATTTCAGGGTTTTGCGGTTATAATTTTACTGGGCAGTGCGCTGTCCCTTTTTTATTTAGCTTATTGGGTACCAAACTGTTATAAATTAGCACAGAACAGTCCATTTTTCTACAAAAAATAATAATTTTAGATTTCAATTTTTTTTTCACACAGTCTGAACTGTAAGGTATTCGATACGTTGGGTATAATAATAATAATATAATGACATTAAGCCGTAAATGTAGGTTTAATTACGTTTATGACTTGCTAAAATCGAAGAAAATATTTAAAGACTGTTTCGGTATTAAGTATCGAAGTATGCGACTATAGGGACTCTTGAGGACTCTTTGCTATTGATATGATTTAGAGTTCGACTACATACGTGTCTCAAGATGCGTGGCGGTAATAACGTTAGTGCTCCTTATAAATAAAATAAATACTTAATACTAATAAAAAATACAAGAAGTCGCTGGTTATTACAATAAAAAAACTAAATATAACTTTTTAATTCTTCAATTCGTTCATTGGTAAATCTTTTAGCCTGAGCCTAAAAAAGCAACATAGATAAAAAAACAGTCGTCAACAAGAAACAAAAACATTAAATAAAAAGTCGTCTAGTTATTGGTCAATTGTTTACTGACCTCGTTAATAAATCAAGGTGCATAGTTTTCATTCATGGATGGATTTAGTGATTACTTGGATATAAGTATTTTATTTATGTCGTATGTTTTCGCCAAATGTGACCTCGGCAGAAACCTATCTATCTTACGGCCAATAGATGCAGAAAATTCAATTAATGATTTTCCTTATAAATAACGTATGACTCTGTTATTAACAAAATTAAATCACTCAGATAGGAGGAAACAGGTTAATAAAATATCGAACTGTTTGTCAGTTTGAGGAAAACATCAATTTAAGCCAAATATTTGAAATTGAAAACACAGCCATCTAGTGACTTAACTAAAAACTACCTTTTTTTAAACAATAGTGATTTTCATAGATGGCGTTAATGTCACTTTTGACTCGTTAAGCATGCTAATGACTCACAGATGGCGCTGTTTTATAAACTTCAAATACAGAACTGTTCTGATTATTATGCATATAAATTATTAATATAAAACACATTTACTGCAGGTACTCACGTGATTTGAACTGTTGTATCATGGAAGCGCTGTCGGCTGCGTGATGATAATCGTACAGCGAACGTCCGACCAGCTCTTCTGAACCGAAGCCAAGTGTGTTCAACAAACTGTAACAAAATATCCTTAATCTGTCTCTGTCTTAATGTACGCAAAGCACAATATATATTTATAATGGGTTTATTATTAAGCAAAATGTACATTTTCAAACCTGAACTAATTAAAACATGAGAATAAATTCAGATTTATATTTTTATTCTGTTTTGGGTTAGTTTTTATAATGGGTATCCTTCAAAGTTTACATCGGTTTTAAATTGCAACTAATTAAGACTAAAATGAAATCAATCATAATTTATGTACATCAAATAATAAATACAAAAATATCAAATAAAAAGGGTCACCTGCTCACGAACTATGTAGGATTATTTTCCCTATATGAATTAGACTATGCAGATGTGATTAAAAATTCAAATGTAGTGTTGAGTTCAGTCTTGTTCGACTAGTTAAATCCATAAATAAGGTGCGAGCTTATCATCACTTATAAATATATTATATATATATTTCTCAATGATCTAGAAAAATCTTATATATATTGATGGCTTGAAAATTGTAGTTAACTGTTTGAACGTCTAAATTTACTATTTTCCCAGAAATTAATTAAGATGTTTGTTAAATAAATTGATTTACTACAGAACATGTAGACATTCCAAAGGTCACTCCCAATGTGACCCAAGCATCCATAGGTTTTGCTTACCGGTAGCATAATAACCTTGAATGACCTAGAACATATTCAATGAAACCGCCTCGAATTCTATCCTGTCCATGAAAATCAAATATTAAGTAGAACAACAATCTGTAAAGTATGTTTTCGGGATAACTTACTGGAATGCTGTTTAAAAATCCCGCCATTTCCGTAAAAATTTTAGCACATTCAAGAAACGAACACTCGCACTCTTATTAGTATGAAACACTGCACATAACACTGCACTATAAGCACAACAAATCGAACTTTCATACGATTATCAGCAAACTGTGTACAAAACCGCGAAATCACATCATGTTTAACCTACAACATACATTTGAAGGTGATATTTTTGTTGATATAAACCGACCGATTTCGATACCAACCTATTTACGTACTTTACCGTTATTATAGTACCTTTCAATTTGGTCGAGCGATACGAGTAAATAATTGATGACAGCGCCATCTCCTAATGTAATGAACAAACTTTAGCTTTTAGATTTTACAAGATGTACATACTGTTTTATGACAAACGATAATTTCTAATAGGAATGTACAGGAAAACGTTTTTTTTTTATTACATCATTTACAATTTTATGATAGTTATGCTAACCATCGGAACAAATTTAATATGGACATCTCTTTAATCAATTGAATATGCAATTACGAAAAGGGCACATGTCGCATATTTTGTCAAATACGTTTTTTCATATACATGAAGTTTTGAAGCTTAGCTACACCCATTTTATTATAATTCTAGTAATTTTCAATGGCTAATTAACACTAAAATATATCTCAAAAGCTAATATTTTAAATTTTACACTGCTTTAGAAAATAATCAGTTTTTTTTTCATTCCTGTACATTTTACATTTTCAGAGATGTGCCCTTTTCGAAATTGCATAATATTCAATTTTTTTTTTGTATTTTTAATTGTAAATTGTAAAAAATTGTACTTACGACTCATCGACATAAGTGAACTTCATGTCCAAGCTGTGTTTGGACAGGAACGTTTTGCTGTCGAGCGGTATCTCGATGTTGGATGGATGTGGGATGGGACGACCGACTGCCACAAGAGAACCAGCCTTCCCTTTCTTCTCCTCGTCGGCTTTGGTTTCGTTATTGTTACGTTCGTTGTCTTCAGTCGACGCCAACATGTGGCCAGTAATGTGGATTACCTGCGCAGGTAGAGCTTTAGTTAGTATTAAGGTCACGAAAAAGGCTAGCTCTCGCTGGGCAGATGTTAGCAGGCTGAGTTCTTTGAGCATGTTTAACACTCCGGGTGAAGCCCAGAATAGACCCTCGAAGCTACTGGCAGCAAGTGGAACAGCAAAGAAAAAAGTGTTACTTCTTGTGAACAAAAAAAGCCTGAGTTTTAGTTTAATCTCTGGTTTTTTACTGTCACTAAATCATTTCTGATGTTTCGACTACTTTGCAGTCTTCGTGGCATGCAACATCATAGTCGTCGTGACCATGATTAAATCATAAAACTAATTTTAATCATATTTAGAATTCGCAAAAACCTAACCTAATCAATCTACCGGGAAGCACTCACGTTTCCAGGTCTAAGGGTTTGCACTAAAATATCTTATTATATGGCTGAGATTAGACCTGCGGCTTCGCCTGCGTGGTCAAGAAGCGTCAGTATAGTGTCCGGTGGGAATGATATTCGCGATAAAAGGTAGCCAATGTCAAAAACACACTTTCACATTATATACGTAAAAGATTAGTATGGATTATTAATATTGCGAAGTATTAAAAATGAGAGAAAAACAATAAGCATATATACTATTGTTTTACATATTGATACATCTCTAAAACAGATCTAAAAACTTAAATTAAAAATATGAGTATTTTTTTCTAATTATTTTTGTTTTAAATATAATAAAAAATCAATTTTACATAACATGTACTTATTAGCAATGCCGCCGAGTTCCAACGAGGAAAAACTTGCAAGGATTTCTTAGTTAGCACTGTGGCTTTCACAATTGTGTAACCATTATGAACGTACTTAATTTATGTACAGATGGTGCCAATTTTTATTTTAATAACGTATATGGGTCGATGAACTAACCAAGCCCTGAATGTGGAAATTGCCGCCTATAAAAGCAAAATGACAATCGCCTTGGAATAATAATATGTATTACTCTTATAACAACACCACGTGTTTTATTCATGTAATTTACATCTGAGAAAAACACATAAAACGCGCGATGCTATTTTTGTTCCCTACCTAAGCTTATAGCCTTAGGAGGCTATTTCAGCGTGACCTTAACTAGTAGGTGAGCTCACGGGGCTCAAACCTGACGACGTTGCTAACACGAACCCTAGCAAGAGTCGTGCTTCGCAGAATCTACCACCGGATCGGAAACGCGACCCACTGAGAAGATCCGCCGAGAAACTCAGTGGCCTGTGTCTGTGGGTTAAATTACTGGTCGAGCCCTTCGTCGGAAGCGACGGGTTCGACGAGAACGATGACCGGTGCTCGAGGTGCCTAAAAGCATCGTTAGTGGATCGGGAGGATCCGAGTTGACGTGTTTTGGGCGACGTTGACTACTTTCCATTCTGTCCGCAGGATCGGGAATGAGCGATGCAACTAATTTAGTCAAGTACCGGTTTAATTTAATCCTCGCGGCCTAAGGGACATGGGGCCCTGTGCACAAGCGATGCGACTGTGTCGGCGTTCGAATACCGAAAGTAGGTACAAAATTTTTCCATGAAATACGTACTTAACAAATGTTCACGATTGACTTTTACGGTGAAAAAATAGGATTGTGTAATAAAAATCAAAAACAAAAAAAATATAAATAGTGAATTCCGCTGCGTCGAGGATTCGAGACATGAAGTTGCAGTCAATGTATGAAGTATTGAACAACTGGTGTCCTACTCTTCATAGCGAGGCCCATCACTGCCTAGTGGCAAACATAAGCAGGATGTTGGTACCTGCGCATGCAGGCTCATAATACACCCTACTCTATTTTATCAGTCCACAGTCGACCACTGCTAGACATAGGCCTTCCCTAAGCATCGCCACAAATATCGATCCCCGCAATCATTTTTTATGATTTAAGGTTTACTGGTGCCCGGAGGCCTTTCCAGTTTCACCAGGACAGGTGGGCAAGCAGGGGCTCAGCCAAGAGGGGTGGGATGCTCGAGCACCTCCGAAGGAGACCTAACAACTCGAGAGCAACTGCTTCGCGGATGAATCTACTACCGGATCAGAATCACGACCCGCTGAGAAGATCCGGCGAGAAACCCCCGAAACTCAATAGGTTGTCGGTACTTCGTGTGGGACACACGTTGCGTCTTCCGATACGCGGTCGCCACTCAAGAACTTTCCGGCTCCAATAGCCATCCGTACTACGAGCAATATGCCCTCCCACTGCCACTTCAACATCGCAATCCTTTGGACTATGTCGGTTATCACGGTTTTCCTACGAATCTCTTTACCACCAGTAAATTCAGGTTGGCGGTAACATTGCGCTGGTGCTCAGAGAATGGTGCTGCTTATTCACCAAAGACGCCATTACCAAAAAGCAAAAGCAGCCGGTAAATACGTTATGTAAAATCATCTCGGATTTGACAAAAAAAAACTATACTTTCTGCTTAAAACAAAATCGTCACAAACGAAAACATTAATTGATTGGCTAATTGAGGTCATTTCAAGAACTAAATCATTATACGACTATGACATTCCGTCAATTAATGATGGAAGTCGACAATTGAAGTATATTTGTAATTCAGTAATTCATTTATGCTATTTAGCCTGAAGTGCTGAGAGAATTTGCTATGTTTTTAATAAGACTAGTGGTCACCCAGTGGTCGAAATTCGACCATAATTAATTGAAATTATAAGTTTGAACATATTATGGTTCTATTGTCACATTTCTAATCAATGCTCTATAATCACAAATTTCGCCAAGGCCGAAGACAAATAATATTGAAAGCAAACAATGTTAATCTATTCTCAATTTGACCACAGATTTTAACAATAAACAAAAGAGTATAAATGCGTGAGATTCTGCGAAGCACGGCTCTTGCTAGGGTTCGTGTTAGCAACATCGTCAGGATTAAGCCCCGTGAGCTCACCTACTAGTTAAGGTTACACTGATAGACCATCAGCTTAGGTAGGAATAAAAAAGCTGTTTTATCCTTGGATGATAGATGGCTTAGATTGGTGGACTGATAGGGTGGACGAGCTTACAGCCCACCTGGTGTTAAGTGGTTACTGGAGCCCATAGACATCTACAACGTAAATGCGCCACCCACCTTGAGATATAAGTTCTAAGGTCTCAAGTATAGTTACAACGGCTGCCCCACCCTTCAAACCGAAACGAATTACTGCTTCACGGTAGAAATAGGCAGGGCGGTGGTACCTACCCGTGCGGAGTCACATGACGTCCTACCACCAGTAAGCATGTATATGTATATACATATGTATTTGTTGGCTTTGCTTACTTTATACGAAGCCGATTTGAGGTGCACATTCCTTCCCTTGCTGGTGAGTGTGCACTTGAGACGTAGCAGGAGGTCGCGACGGGCACCGCCGTTTGTACGTAGAGCCTCTCGGATCTCGTCGTGGTCGCAGGGGTGACTGAATTCGAACACGCTCTGTCCCATTATCTCCATCTGGAATGCACACAATTCACATTAGAAGGCTTGTCGTGTGGCGTGACGTGAAGACGTGTGTCTTATTCTGTAGATCTATTTATACTAGAGGACCCGCAGTAGTCGAAATTCAACTATAGTTAATTGAAATTATAAGTTTGAACACTTCTATAATCAGATATTTCGCCAAAACTACACTATAGATATAATATAATATTAAAGATAAACAATATTAACCTATTCTTAATTTGACCAGACTTTAAGCAATAACAAAAGTTTGACAATAAACATAGAGTTTATGTGTGTGTGTGTGTGCGTGTGCGTGTGCGTGTGCGTGTGTGTGTGTGTGTGTGTGTGTCAAATACATGGTAGTGTGTATAAATTTTTATTTCATTGATTTTCTTTCTTCCTATGTGGAAAATTTCATACTCCTCCGTCCGCGCAATTTTCGTAAAAAGGGGTACAAAGTTTTTGCTTCACGTATTAATATATAGATTTTATATACAATTTGTGTCTGCTAAATTAATAAACAGACATGAACTATACTATAAGGGTCAAGTGGCGACAACTTTTGAGGGCCCTATGTATCAGCGAGGTACCCTAGGACTAGAACAACAAACAGCAGCAACAAATCCACTAATTTAGCAAACCATGCACCTATGTGCTTACTACTTGTTTGACTAGTAAAGAATGCCTTAAGCCAGCGGTCGGGGAACCGGGGTAAATTACCCCAAATGGGGTAAAATAAAATTTTGGGGGGTAAAAATTAAACTTTTGTGTGTGTGAAAAAAATATGTATTGAACTGAAACTCCTTTAGAATCGTTGTGATTTCAAATCATCATGGGGGCTATAATATGAAAGATGCTAAAAAGAAGCGATTTCGTTTTTTTTTTTGTTCTTCGCCATGGGTAAATATCAACTTACACAAAAATATTTTGGGGTAATAATTTTAAAAGTTCCCCGTCCGCTGCCTTAAGCATGAATTTCGCAAATGTAGAATATTTATGTGCATGAAGAGGCAGTGAAACAAAAAAAAAAACAAAAAAATTATTGATTAACCTATCACGCCTTGTGTTCATCGGTAGTAATAAAAACCTTCCCTGAAATTAAAACATCAGAATCTATACAAACGGACCAATAAACCGGACATATAACTCACGGAGCCATGGTCAAAAGAAACAAACATAATATATTGTTGTATTGCATTATGTGTAACCTTCAAACATGAAATGGCAGTCTCGATAGTGGCTAATGCAATACAAATATATTTTCGTTTAGATAGAAAATCATTAAATCTTCACGGCCACAAATCGGTGGATTTCGTCTGTGGGGAGCACATGTTAAATTATTTGGGCTTATGATAGGAGGAATTTGATAAATAATGCAAGGCAGTTGTAGGCAGCGGATTGGCTCTGCCCCTGGCATTGCTGAAGTCCATGGGCGACGGTAGCCACTCCATCATCAGGTTGGCCGTATGCTCATCTGCCTACAAGGGCAATAAAAAAAAAGACTATTTTGTAGGCATCCACAAACCAGTTTTACAAAATATCGACTCTATTAATATTTTTTAATGACTTACATCACGGAAATATATAAATTTCTCAGAACACGACCATAATTAATAAAAGGAAAAAAACAACTCGTCTCACAAGTCAATTATCGTACATATTCTAATAAATTCGTGAAATGCCGAAAGTGTGTGTAAACAGTAAGGATCTTTGAAAATACAGATGGGGCAATTTAATTAGACACGACTTTTGAATAAACTGTTCTGCAATTATTTTTAAAGGTTCTTTTTGGAGAAAAACTCTTAGAAAAAGATAAATATGACCAATAAAGTCCATTTTTAACAAAAACAAATATTCTCCGAATATTTATATGCTGAATTCAGAACAATTTACTAATTTAAAATTTCTCACTCCCTTTCTTATTTTATTTCTCATAGAGATCTAAAACTCACGAAAACTATTTGCGACTTTTAGCTTTAGTTGTATTTCTTTTTTTTCTACCTAAATTGATAGCCTTGAGAGGCTATTTCAGCGTGACCTTAACTAGTAGGTGAGCTCACGGGGCTTAAAGCGGAGAGTTGCTAACACTGACCCCAGCAAGAGCAGTACTTCGCAGAATCTACCACCGGATCGGAAACGCGACCCACTAAGAAGATCCGGCGAGAAACTCAGTGGGCTGTGTCTATGGGTTAATTCGCTCGTCAGCCCTTCATCGCAAGCGACGGGTTCGATGAGGACGGTGACCGGGTGTATTTCTAGGTATCTTCGTTTACCACAAAGCATCAAGACATTTTAAATGTACTGTCCAAACGTATATTTTATAAAAAACCCAAAGATTTTCGTTTTCATTTCTGTTCCTCCGATCGCTTCACAGGCACACTAATATTGATTGAAGGTGAATGAATACAGAGTTCCTTGTCTGCAGGATATAAATGTGCTTTCATTATATTGAAACATAATAGTATAATTAAATATACATTCGTGTGTGTTTGAGTGCGTGTGAGTGTCTGTGTGTAACGAAATGCTTCAAATCGTTTGAGGGCTAACCGCGACTCGATAATGTATCAGTAAGCACGACACGTGTCTCGGCGTCAAGGGAAAGTAATAAAGGTCCAATCATTGAACCTTTAATCGCGTCCATTTGTGTTTAAGAAACTGAACGCATTAAATTATCGACAGCGATATTTTTACGTTGGTGGGCGAATGACTGGTTTTGCCCGGGAGCATACAGCAAGTTTTTATGCATCAGAAGAGGATGGAAGATCTGTGAAGTTTCCGGCAGTTAGAGGTCTAACATAAATGCATGCGTGAAGTAACTACCAGAAGGCTTTGAAGTCTTGTCGGAGGAAGGTTTCCTAACTATCCTGTCCTATAGACAGCCCACTGAGTTTTTCGCCGAATCTTCTCAGTGGGTCGCGATTCCGATCCCGTGAGAGATTCTGCGAAGCACTGCTCTTGCTAGGGCTAGTGTTAGCAAATACTCTCAGGTTGAGCCCGTAAACTCACCTACCCGACCGGGCTGTAGTGTGGTAGTAGTAGTAAAATAAGGTAGCTAAAATAGCCTCTAAGGCTACCAGCGAATAGGGAAGGGAAAAAAAGATAAAAGAAGCCCAGTTTTACACCCTACCCGCTCATACCGCTGAGAAAGGAACCAACCTTAAATCATTGTATCAGTATCTATCGGTAAATACAAGGTATCTGAGAGAAAACGTGCACCGCGCTAACAACAATTTCGAGGACAACAATGCAACAATGCATTTAAATTATTAGTTACGAACAACAAGGTTTTGAGCACCAGTCTACCGTTTGTTATTTCAGAATAAAAACCATGTAGTTTAAATATTAAAAAAACACTTAATGGAAAATCTAACGAAAATTTTATATTTTTTTAATCTCGTCATACTGGTTCGGAAAATGATGCCAAAAAAATTAAGTAGGTATTCGTAGATCCTTGATGATACGACAAAGTTACAAGTCAGTTTCATCCGATAGATAGGCAGATACAGGCCAAGCTCAAAAAAAAAAGCGTAAAAACTGAGCATAGCGTCAAGACTCAAACCTGAAAGAAATTGATTAAGAGAGGTGCATTATATAGCTGGTCAATTGATTGTTAAAGAACAGTATTTATACATTGTATTTGCTATAATAACAGATGCTTATTCGTATTAGTAGTGGGCTTCACGGCAAAAAGTAGGAGGCTGGTACCTACTTATTTGCGTTCAAACCGGCACGCCACGTAAATTGGTTCTAACCTAATCTTTTAGGACAGCCGTATGACAATGAAATTGGAATATGTTTCAAATACTTAACGTGTTCGTTTGCCTATTAAAAGTTCCAAAAAAGGCACGATTAACTAGGTTAAATAAACAGCATAAGATCCAACGAGCATTCTGTGGCTTAACGCGCTCCCCCAGTCTTGAAAATGTTGAAAGGCGTGTTCAAATATGCAACGCAGACAGAAAGCGCCAGCGGTTAGCGTCTCTGAAGGCTGAATGATGGAGGTACAGCTGAAAACACGGCAAGGGTAGATAGATACAGGGCGTTCAAACATTCGTGACTCCAGACATTTCAAGGAACGTTCCAAAATGGAGTTCCTCTTCAAAATCCAGTTAATAAATCGCAAAAACTAGAAATCGATCATTTTCCTTATGCGTTTTTTTTTCGGTGTCCAAAAATTTACACTCTTGAAATATTCCGTTCTGCGAAGCGGCCGCCACACGTGACGTCACATTCGGTGGCGACGACCTACATGCAACGTCGAATCTGTATACGCGTGTACACTATACCGAAAACGAAGACACGAATACAATGTAAATTGATTCGTACGCCATGGTCATAAGAGCGGTGTGAGGCGCAGATGATTCGGTAACGCGAAATTGCATCACGAACGCATAGATAACGTCGATAAAAACCAATCCGATTTGTTCTGTGTTCAAATATTATTTATTTTCAAATCGATTTAAAGTCAACCAAATTCATGGACGATTTAAAAATATAATCATAATTGATGTGTGTTATACTATAATAATGATAATAATGTATTTTAGATATTCAATTTGGTTTACTATGTCTAATATTTACGTTTTGATAAAGAAATGTTATTATAGATGTTGATATGACAAATACACAACGTTATTATTTCTATAAGTCGAATTTAAATGTTCACTTTGTACTTTGACCGGACTTATTCACTCTAGACTTATTAATATGATTAAACACAGATTTTAGTAAATGCACGATTAAAATTTGATAATTTTTTTGAATCATGAATACAATTTATCAAACTTATTTCGATTCGTTACAACGTGTCCGATCCGAGAGTCGAAAACTCCATTGACCAAAAATAAATTTTTAAGTACATACCTAATATATTATTAATAATCCATGTCGTTTATCATTCGATACAAAATAATATGCTCAATAAAGATCTCACATCGCGTGGAACGGTTCGGGAAGTTTTCTAAAGAGAAACATCTACATACAAACAAGTTGGACCGGTTTTAAATATGCATCCCGAAACTCAAATGAAAGATTAAAAAAAAAAAAACGCAGTCATTGTCTTATGAGTTATAAGAATGGGAACGCGCCAAACAGACGCCTTGCTAATGGCTCGTGGCTGGAGTAAGGGAATAATCAAATAGGCTAGACAATTAAAGTTGTCTTGATTAAGGAACGTGAAAGTTTTGCTGAATTTGGAACAGAGATAATTACGGAGCCGAGATGATGATAATAGGAGTTGAAAATTGAAATTAATCTCCAAAAAATTCTTAGAATCCTTACCGTCTAATATTATAAATTGCTTTACTTAATAAAGAGTTATCTTTACGATTATTAATGAATAAAATGGTAAAGACTTTACGGGTTTTAGTGGAGAGGCATAAGACGGATACGGATATGCGACCCTGGCTCAAACTATTATCACTCCCAAAATTCATTTGCAGTAGCATTTTAGTCTAATCCTTTTTTTTTCCCTACTTAACTTCCTCTGCGATTGTATCTAGCTAAGTTGTTACCACCTCTGTATCTATTTCTACAAAAAACGGAATAACTGCGATTCCAACACAACTAGGACTTCGTATGCCACATATTATGTCTCAACATTCATTAACTCCTGGTTACTGGTGGTAGGACCTCTTGTGAGTCCGCGCGGGTAGGTACCACCACCCTGCTTATTCCTGCCGTGATGCAGTAATGCGTTTCGGTTTGAAGGGTGGGGCAGCCGTTGTAACTATACTTGAGACCTTAGAACTTATATCTCAAGGTGGGTGGTGGCGCATTTACGTTCTAGATGTCTATGGGCTCCAGTAACCACTTAACACTAGGTGGGCTGTGAGCTCGTCCATCCATCTAAGCAATAAAAAAAACTTAAAAAAAACTCCAATAGCCGGACAAGAATCTGTGCAAATAAAATAAGAAAAACGATAACTCAATATAATCAGTATTACGATTGCAATAATATTGAATAGTTGCAAAAAAATTACCCAAATTATAATCGTAAAAATGTTCCAGGATGTCGGGTATTACGAATAAAACATCTTAATCTGATTAAAGGGGCCGTCACTAGTCGTTCGTACTTGAAAATTTCATTGTCTTTCCGCGATCAATTCATCAAACACGCGACCTTCGGATCAATGACCCGAGCCTTGGATTTAACGAGAGCTCGTTGAAGTGCAATTATTATCAATAGTCACGACCACAACGTTATATAAGCGCATACAGATACCGATAATCTCTACGCTGGCACTGTGGAAAATAATATCCTCTTCGTGTACAAAATGTGTTTTTTTATCAGCTTAAGCCGGTAGATGACAAAGCTATACCAGCGGATATATACTGCGAAATTTATCACATGTTTGAATTACGCATTTATTTAGTGGACTGGCCTTAACAGGCAATAAAAAATTAATAAAAAATAAGCCCTGTCTATTTCTGCGTGAAGCAGTAATGCGTTTCGGTTTGAAGGGCGGGGCAGCCGTTGTAACTATACTGAAACCTTAGAACTTATATCTCAAGGTGGTTGACAGCATTTACGTTGTAGACGTCTATGAGCTCCAGTAACCACTTAACACCAGGTGGGCCGTGAGCTCGTCCACACATCTAAGCAATAAAAAATAAAAAATAAAATAGATATTCATATTTCTCCAAATTTTAATTAAAACATCACGTAATTAAAACTACTTTTACGGTTTGATGTCGCGTTTTTTATTGTCTTTATATTATTTCTGACTTTTCGAATACTGTACTAATGACTAACGTTGCTTAAGAAGAGAAAACTTATAGTGTCATAATATAGGAGTAGATTGGAAACGATACTGCTAAGGCTTCTAGTAATATAAAAATTTGATCATAAGTGGCACAACATTAAAATGTTCAGTAATGACTATTAACTATAGTTAATATAGAAACGTCGGAAATAATAAATTTAAACAAATAAACTCGAGAACACATAGTAATAGTGCTTATAATTATGTCAGACTTGTGAAGGTCGGAGGATATACTACAGGTTTAAAATACGCAGCTAGTCTCCAATAATCAGTGCTACAAATTATATTGTATAGAAGTAAATTCATTAGTTCAAAGAAATGAACGAGAATGAATGTTTATAGGTGATATGTTCAGTCAAAATAAATCAGTGACTGTTAATGACCGGTGTAGGCTAAAATTTGTGCTCTACTTAGGAACAGTCGTACTGTTTAGAACCGACCTATAAGGGTCCAGTGCTCAGAAAAGCCAGATCTGTCTCTTCTAGTCCATCTATAGTTATAGTTAATATTATAAAGAGGAAAGGTTTGTTTCTTTGTATTGAATAGGCTCCGAAACTAATGAACCGATTTGAAAAATTCTTTCACTGTTTCGAAGTTACACTATTCCCAAGTGACATAGGCTATAATATTTTTAGAAAAAAAAAGGGATCTTTACTAAAAATCCAATAATGTAACCCAAGGTTTAAAAAAAAATACCTAAAATATCCTTTACATCGCGTGCCCTGCGAAAACTATTGATGATAGAATAAAATAATGTACTACGACTTCGTAGAACACATTATTATTAACAAAAAGTGTCGCGACAGCATATGTCTAATTATTATAGTTAGGTCGCAAAAAGTGTTCTTTTATTTAAAAAAATAAAACAACGTCGTTGAAATTTTTGTTAGAGACCCGAGCGGAGCCGGAGCGGGCTGCTAGTCATTAATATACGTTCTGATTATATGAATAAGAGCAGTCAAGAAAAGCCTTAAGTATCTTGAAGATTCGCAGAAACGGTAAAGGTAAAGTCATCACGATTTCAAAGCTTCTGTGATGGCTTACTTAAATAAACTCTTTGACTTTCACAACGCAGAGAGAAAGAAATTGACCTACACCAGTGGTTAAACAAAAACATCTGACCTTTATTGGAGGTGCTATAAATATGTCTATGTTGAAGATGCTCTGCATAGTCGATCATTGTTAGAAAATGACTTTTTTATTTCTTTATTGCTTAGATGGGTGGACGAGCTCACAGCCCAAATGGTTTTAAGTGGTTACTCTAGCCCATAGACATTTACAACGTTAATGCGCCACCCACCTTGAGATATAAGTTCTAAGATCTCAGTATAGTTACAACGGCTGCCCTACCCTTCAAACCGAAACGCATTACTGCTTCACGGCAGAAATAGGTAGGGCGGTGGTACCTACCCGCGCGGACTCCCAAGAGGTCCTACCACCAGTAAATTATTGCCTAAGTGTGCTTTTATTACAAACAATATCATTATTTTAAATTTTTACGTATGCAATTCTGTTATTAGATTTTAAGACATAATGTAATAAAGAAAAATCAAAGTTTATATATTTAAGGAGCGACTAAATCTTAATATAAGTAAACAATTGAATTTTTGTACAAAATTTTCCCCCATTACAGCCCATAAATATCTACAACGTAAATGCGCCACCCACCTTGAGATATAAGTTCTAAGGTCTCAAGTATAGTTATGTAGCAATAACACATATTGTATTATTATATTTACAAAACGCAACCCGAAACAAAAATACTGTTAAATTAACTAGTGATTATTTCAACCCATTAAATCCAACTCTTTAGAGTAAAAAACTTAACTGTTATAGTCACTAGATAGTAACATTCAATATTGTTGATGTATTAAAAAAAACATATCAACTAATGGACACATTAAACTCTGTAAGTCGTGTGTGTATATAAAATATATATGAAAGACATGTATAATGTGCAAAGGGAATATTTTTTACTGTAGTTCTTTGTAGAAAGTCAGATAACAAATTACTATTAAATGTAGTTTTAATCGATACAGGACAAAGAAATGATTCTTTGAATAATTCTTAACATGAAACTTGTTTACCATATCAATCAACGTTTAAAATTGCTTTTCGGAATAAACCACTACAAGTAGGACAAAGATATTTGAAATTGCAACATAACGGCATAGTAATGAGAGATCGCTGATTACCTATATCTTTTCGAAACAAATATGTAGCGGTAATTATCATGAGAAATAAGACATTTAACAAAAACCTGAATCGCGCTAAAGACATTTATAAGATTTGTCTTCTTCTTCTTCCTAATCGGATACTCTTGGCAGTTGTCGTGGCTGCCTATACAAAGATCCAAATAAGATTCTAGGTAACATTGGAGCAATTACGCCGGTGGAAGATCTGTTCAATGTGATTTACTCGAATCGAAAATCTTTAAGGCAAAAATAAATGGTAAAGTTTTTATTTTAAATTTGGACAGTACCTACACAAGAAGCTTAAGAAAAATTCGAATGTTGAAGAATTTTCACCAAATTGACTTAGTACATAAGTAATTCGAAATTCAACGTAAATATATCGAAAGAATAAAGAAATCTTCCTCATATCTCCATCTTATCACACTAGGTGCCGACCCTACAGCGAACTTTTTTATTCCATTCTCTTCATCATCTCAACACTCTCTCTCTCATATTCATACATTCCGCCCTTGTCTTCTTCGATCAAACTCTTACCCCTCTACCTTGCACTAACATTTCCATACATGTCCAAGTCACATTCATCTCCTCTCCACGTATCACATATCCATTTCACGCTAACGGAAGCACAAAGAAATTGCAAATTGTATTTCGCCCATAAATATAATAATGCACAGGCAGCTTCATTACACCATAACGAATAATATTATTACATAAAATCATTTTCCTCATAATAAAAAACAAACAAGAATTAACCATATCATTGAAATACATAAGGTCTTTATTCAAGTGTACATAAGGTCTTTATTCAAGTGACATACACTGGATCACTATTGGATTGCGGAAACTATCATTTTTTGACAACGGATAGGAAGGTTATTTGAGTCACTGAGCCATTCTAGTAGGAAGTACATAAACCTCCCCCTTAGTGGGATACTCTTGGCAAAGTAGTGGTGACAGTCGATGGACAGGGTTGCCTAATAATATCACGTATTTACGAGGGTGGTGGCGGATAATCCAGATTGGTACGTACTAGCATCGTGCCATTTTTACCGTGAAACAAATTGGCATCGCAGTTTGGAACATGACGCGGGCACGCGTTGGAGCACAAAGTAAAGCTTTGACCTCAAGTTTAATGGTGGCATTCACGTTCTCATGTCTACGGGCTTTGATAACCACGTAACACTAGACGTACTAACTTAACCATCTATACAATCTCTAGATATAAAAATGAATTGCTGTTCGTTAGTCTCGCTAACTCGAGAACGGCTGGACCGATTTGGCTAATTTTGGTCTTGAATTATTTGAGGAAGTCCAGGGAAGGTTTAAAAGGTAGATTTTTGTTTTTACTTTGATGTGTCCCCCGTCGGATGGATTCCTTTTGTTTGTTTTAAGTTTATTTTATACAAAAGTTTAGGTCTTTTAATTATCGATTGAGGCACTACGAAGTCTGCCGGCTCAGCTAGTAAATAAATAAAAATAGCGGTTGCTTCGGTTGTGGATCGCTTGTGTCAATTGTCTGTCTTATGTTACTAAATCTCCAATCCGCCTTTTGCAATGTCTTATTAAATCCCTCTCATTTGTACACGATAGCCATTATTCAAAGTGGGGATTTAACGTAAATTACGTTTCCCAAAAGTCAATGAGTGTTCCAAGCTTCCAAGAATATGCACAGTTATCATTACTGCGCTAGTACAGCGAGATCATCTTCGTCTATCAAAACATTGACGTCACTTCGCAACCGAATCATCCTTGACCGAGTCTAGTAGTTTGTGTTAATTAAGGTTGCAGACCAATATTGATTTTAATTTAACAGGATAATGTTTTTGCTAGAATATCGTGCTCAGATTAATCGTTCGATGATGATTGACCGAAGGGCGGTTACTCAATATTTGAAGAAATAGAGGGGAGTGACGGAAACCATGTAATTTGGATTTGCACAAGAGTTTGGTCATTGCAAGGCAGGATAGGATACGTGATGCAGTAACTGTTATTCTAACCATACTTAATGATGTACGAGTGGTTTGCAGGTCATAACTTGTTCCAAACGAACGCCGACTTCAAACAATTCGCGAGGTATGTTTTTCGTTTGCACATTTAGTGAAAGTACGTATAGTTAGCGAATCTTCTATTCATGTAATGAAATAATGCATTAGAGAAATTTGCATATTTCAACCATATAGAATGAGCTGCTCATTTGTCATGACCTTTGGTTATCAGCAACTTGGCTGTGACTTTTGTATTGTTCAGATCCATCAATGACAATAAGACCCGTCCCCTCGTCTCGTCATATGCTCATCCGCCCTCGATGGCAACGAAAACAACAAAAAGTCATCGAAGTTAGACTGTACACTTTGGAATATAATATAAAACACGCACCGTTATTCACTACACAATACCAAAAATGAAAAAATACAAGACGGACTTATTTCGGAAAAATAAGAGCTAAAAAAGTAGAAATCAAAGAGAGCCTTTTACCTGCGAAACTCCAAGATGTTCGGCTATATTGTCACTACAGTAGACGATGTCTCCTTGTTGAGAGAGCACCAGAACGAAGCCATCCAAAGCCCTCATGTATGACAGCTCTGAAGCTAGCTCTTCGAAGCCTTCGGGATTCTGAATCTTGGATTGATCCGAGTTGACATCTGGAACTGGAAAAACAAATTCATGACGTCACGATAATAAAAGTGGTCAAGAAAAAAAAAATTGCTAGGAACATAATTTTAAGGTTATCAGGTATGAATTCTGAAATTCATATGGACAATACAAATGGACAAAGACACAAGGAAGGTAAGAATTTGAAGAAAAAAGTCTTGTTTAGTGTAAAAAACAATCCCAGTTTCAACACTCGAAAAACAAAAATATGGAAGCATCTAAACAAAAGAAGAAATACCTAATTTCATACAGTTGTTTTATCGTTCGAATTCTAAAGCTTGGCTTTATGTAAAATAGGGCACAATTAAAATTTCAGAATGAGAAGATTTTTAAACGCATGGAGAATTAATTTAAGAGAACGCAAATATAAGCAGCAATTAATTTATTCAAAAATGTTGTAAATTTATTGTTTTAATCTAGTATAACATCATTTTATTTGCCATATGGACAAACAAGCTCCCAAACAGTTTGGTTTTAAGAGGTTGTGGAGAACTACAATTATTTAGAGGGATTCCTTGCATTTATACAATAACGTGCGGCAGATCACCGTTACGATGGACCGACCAAATAAAGGCAGCTCTAAACGGTCCCGTTAACGAGTGCACAAGAAGGGCCGCGGTAGGCGAGGAATGGCGACGTCTGGTGAAGCGCACCACCAGCCGAAGTGATGACCACGACCACTCTGCCAAGAGTGCATGCGACTGAGAAGAAGAATACAATAACGTGAATTTCTCGGCCCCCTTCAGGGCACAAGATAGAACCCTCAACTTGTTACGATTGATACTAGTTCGATTTTTAGCGGAGACTAATGTACCCTTTAAAAACGCCGAGCAGGAAATTTCAGATTCACGAAACTTCAGGGTATTACCCTAATGCTAAGAACATATAAGGATGAACAATATTTTGTAAAGATGATTCATAGTTTTAATTGAAAATACAATGAAATATATTCGTTTTTTCGAATGCTCTATAAGGTTAAGGTAATTTTTTATTTATTTTAATATTCAAACTCAATTTATACACGGACTATGTTTGTAGTATCTACATAAATAAAAAAACCTCCATATGTGGTAAATTATATCTGGTTAGAGAACAATTTCTGAAACAAGTGGCTACTTTTTACTGGTGGTAGGACCTCTTGTGAGTCCGCACGGGTAGGTACCACCACCCCGCCTATTTCTGCCGGGAAGCAGTAATGCGTTTCGGTTTGAAAGGTGGGGCAACCGTTGTAACTATACTGAGACTTTAGAACTTATATCTCAAGGTGGGTAGTGCATTTACGTTGTAGATGTCTATGGGCTCCAGTTACCACTTAACACCAGGTGGGCTGTGAGCTCGTCCATGAAACAAAAAAAAAAAAAAAAGTGGGATAGCAAAAGTTAACAACTTATTTGGCTGTGCCCCTGCCATTACGGATGTCTATGAGCGACGGTAACCACTCACCGTCAGCTGGGCAGTACGACCGTCTGCCTAGAAAGGCGATTCAAAAAGAAAAAAAGTGACAACAGCTGGCGATTCCTCATAAGCTAAGCGAAAACATTAGACAAATAAATGTTGCAATGCATTTACAGCATCTATGGAACAAAATTAAAAAAATAGGTATAATATCGACGCTTGAAAGGCAAACGTGACTAAGCGACAATAACTGCTTTATACATAAATGATAGGCAATAACCATATTCGATGCGCAAAAAATATATATTTCTAGGTCTATTAAAATAATTTCAATCCTACAACTACTAGCTAGATTCTACTACAGCTAGATTCGTTAAAATAAATTTTGTTTTCAGGTATTTCAACTTTAAATTAGTCTACTGTAAAATTCAAGCATTGTCGCTTAGTCACGTTTGCCTTTCAAGCGTCGATATGCTTGATCAACAACCTCTAAGGAAGAAAGAGTACATAAATGTTTGTTTTCGATTGCGTGTCGTCGAAATTTTAATTTTCCAGAAGGACAATTATTTATTCAAAGCTATGATGTGATAAGCTAGCTAAGGATACGATTTCCTTTCTTGTTTAGATCTTGACGCGGCAAATTTTAGCGTGGCATATTCATACAGACATGGACCGGTGCTGAGAGATATCTCCAGAAGAATTTTTGGTATGTATCTGTATCTGACGGCGTTGTTATATTGTTTGGAAAATATGCTTTTACCGTGTCTGCAACCTATCGTACCGGCTGAAATGAATGGTACTTTAAAAGTTAATGTATATGATGAAAACACATTTTCCTTGTTACAATAATTAAAAGGAAAACGAATTAAAAGCCACTCCGAATACATTAACGAAAGGCAGAGAACAAAATCCATCCCCATAACCGTCTAGTTGTTTACACCGTGTTGTGATGAGTTCAACATTTTGTAAACGAGACGTCGCGATGAAAGTTCATTGAACCGGACTGACCTGCATTACAGATGTAACTAATGTATTCCTGAGTGTTGAACGATTTTTATAAGTAGATGTTTATTGAGCTGTATTTTAATTGGTTTCTAAGATACATGTTATTGAAGCAAATTTTCGTGTGTAATCCGAATCAGAAAAAAATACTATGACGCTATTTATTGGTAGGGTAGTTTGCAAGACTGTACCAGCAGGAGACTGACTCACTACCCTACCTAATTCTGCCGCGAAGTACTCATGCGTTACGGTTCCGCACTTATATCTTATACTTCAAGGTGGGTGGTAGCATTCACATGGTGTTATCTAATAAGTTCCCGTAACCACTTAGCACCAGATGGGCACGTCTAAGCAACAAAACCTGTTATTTTCGGATATTTGATATTCTTATTGTATTTTGATGATAGAAAAAAAATGGGAGAAAAAGAAGATTATCAATGTCAGTACCACGCCCCCGCCATTTATGGCTGCAAAGTTAAAAATTACAAATACTCGAATCTCCATGTACCAACCACCACGCACCCTAACCTCGTGGGGAGATGATACTGCAATCCTTGGGCGTACCCAAATCAATAAGTCTGCCTATTCACAACTCTTTTGTTTCGTGCATAAAGTATAAAGCAACTAGCAATCGATTTCGAAGAGCCATACATCCCAATGCTCTTTTCAGGGTCCATCCGAATCACCTGAAATAATAAAATTGTAATAAGTGTGCAAATATTATGCAACTACCTTACGTACAATGCGGCTGTTGTTATGAGTTTTTTTTATATTGCCCTTGTAGGCAGACGAGCATGCGGCCCACCTGATGGTGAGTGCTTACCGTCGACCATGGACTTCAGCAATGCCAGGGGCAGAGCCAAGCCGCTGCCTACAAAATGAGTCGTATTTTTTGCATTATTTTTTGTTTTGTACTCAAAAAACAATACTGCGCAGTTACCTCGATTTTTCTTTGTTGTGTATAAAATTAAAAATATAAACGTGTAATATGAGTAGAAGAATAGCAAAAGTAAAAACAATTAAGCAATGATTGCCTAGAATCGAATATAGTGCATTCCAAATTCATGAATCATTATTGAAGACCACCGTTTTGCTATTGTTTACGTACTTACAGTAAGTACATACTGTACAGCCTCCCCTGTGATTCATGTATTTTCCGCAATTCTAAATCGTCCGCGAAGACGAAAATCCGTAATTTTTGGCAAACTACCTAAAGCAATTTTGAACAATGCAAAGTTACGTGTATGCACTACATTTTTATTTATTTATTGCAGTAGCAGGTGAACGACCTTCCAGTCCACCTGGTTTAAATAGGTACTGAGGCCCGTAGACATCACAAACGTGAATACAGTCATCCACCTATCAACTGCACTAATAAAAAAAATTGGCAAATTCGTTTTTTATTACGCCCCGTTATTCCTTTACCGTGGAAGTTATTTGTGGCCATATGTTAAGTACGGATTTTATTTGGAAAATTGGTACCTGCCTGCAGGATTGGAACACCGACACCGTCGCATCGTTGGATACGAGTCCATTAAGCGTTTTTTTTTTTTTTTTTATTGACTGATTACTTAATCGTGGCCTGGAGGTCTTTTCAGTTTCACCGGACAGGTGGGCGAGCACGGGCTCGGTCAGGAGGGGTGGGATTTGCTAACAGCTACCCGAGTGACTCCGAAAAAGGCCTAACAACTTAAGGACAGCTGCTTCGCGAATGTATCTACTACCAGATCGAAATCGTAACCCGCTAAAAAAATCTGGCGAAAAACTCAGCGGGCAGATTTTTTTTTGGTCCTGCCTATGGTGATAGCCTTGAGAAGCTATTTCAGCTTCGCCTTGTCGCGTAGGTGAGCTCACGGGGCTCAAGCCGGGAGTGTTGCTGACACTGGCCCTAGCAAGAGCAGTGTTTTGCAGAATTTACCACCGGATCGGAAACGCGTCCCACTGAGAAGATCCGGCGAGAAACTCAGTGGGCTGTGTCTATGGGTTAATTTACTCATCGGCTCTTTGTCGCAAGCGACGGGTTCGGCAAGGTCGGTGACCGGTTCAAAATAGGCATGTATGGGTGGGATGGTGGTACCTACCGGTGCGGGTTATCGGGCAGTTGGGCGACTGCAGTGCGTTGGTGAGAATGAGAGAATAGGTTTGGTGAATCCCTTAGTTACTTTTTACGACACCCAAGGAAAGAGAAAGCCACCCAGTGGTACAAACTTAATAAAATTCTTTCATTTATTGTCTTGTATAGATTTGAATTATTATTCATTTAGAAAGGAACAATAAGCCTAGGTCACTATAACCTTGGATTACGTAAGCTGAACTTGCATTGTCACAAAATGCCCTTTCTTTTTTTATTATCTAAAGAGAACATAATAATAAAGTTTTAACAATATATTTTTTTCTAGCTGGTTTGCTATTGGTAAAAACTTTTTGGTTTTGATTGCATATCTTTTATTTTCCTTTCAGCCTACAGCCGGCTATTGCTGGACATGGGCCTCTTCCAAGCCTCGTCACCATGACTGATCCTCATTGAGCTGCACCCAGCCGATTCCTACGAGCCTCAACAGGTCAGTCCCCTTGTCCCAAAACTATATCTATAACTAAGTGCGTCTAATATTTTGGACTATCTACACATTACTGCATTCTGATTAAGTTTACCGTTTAATCTCGGTATGTTTCGTAATACTGAATCTCATTAATTGCGAGTTCAAAACCACATCTAAATTAGGTTAGGAAGTTTCTGGAAATACCCTCAATTGTGACGTCACTAACACAAATGCTTCCAAAAAAATCAAAACCGTTTGATACTCGCTATGAAATTTAAACGTAGTGCGCTCCTAATAATGAAAAGAAAACGATAAATATCTTATCATTAGAGTCTCGATGTTACACGTTCGAAAGTATTACAGTCTGGACGGGAAATGAGAAGTTGTTTACGTCGATAAGCTAGATTTGTTTCCAACTGAACAATTCTTTGAGTGAATTATCTTTAGTAGATTTAAAGAAAAAACCGTTTTTACATCGAACTGACAAAATACGTCAAACAAGAAAATCAAACAGGCAGTTTAATGCTAGATTTTTTTTCAATTTCTATTCGGACAGAGGAGAGCTCAAGGACCTACTTGTGTTTTTTTTTTCTTTTAGGATTGAAGGATTACTGGTAGCTCGGAGGCCGTTCCAGTTTCACCAGGACAGGTGGGCGAGCAAACGCTCAGCCAGGAGGAGTGGGATTTGCTAACAGCTGCCCGAGCGCCTCCAAGGAAGACCTAACAACTCAAGACAGGTGCTTCGCTAATGAATCTACCACCGGATCGGAATCGCGACCCACTGAGAAGATCCGGCGAGAAACTCAGCAAGCTGATGCATGGGTTAGGTTGCACGTCCCACTTTTTGTCGGGTTCGACGAATACGGTTACCGGGATCCCTAAGCCTGCTAGTGTTAGAGCTGACGGCCTCTAATGCAAAGGTTATTAGATCTGATGTATCCGTAAGGACGTGTCTACTTATGTTAAACGGTCGTTAGAGCTCATTATAAATTTTAATTCGTGAGTTAATGCAATAGACAAACGATTTTTTATTATTTTACTAAAGATAAAAGTTGTGTTACCATTCACTAAGGCTTGTCATCAAGTTTTTTTATTGCCCTTCTAGGCCGTCGATCATACGGCCAATCTGATGGTGAGTGGTTACCGTCGCTTAAGGTTGGCAATGCCAGGGGCCGAGCCAAGCCGCTGCCTATCGCATAGATGAGCTTTCTCAAGTTCTCCGTTTTTCTAATATTTTTCTTTTTTTTATTGCTTAGACGGGTGAACGAGCTCACAGCCCACCTGTTGTTAAGTGGTTACTGGAGCCCAAAGACATCTAAAACGTACATTCGCCACCCACCCTGAGATATAAGTTCTAAGGTCTCAAGTATAGTTACAACAGCTGCCCCACCCTTCAAACCGAAACGCATTATTGCTTCACGGCAGAAATAGGCAGGGTGGTGGTACCTACCCGCGCGGAAACACAAGAGGTCCTGCCACCCAAAGTTTGGACAATTGAGAAATATAATTTTCTCCAAATGATATTTCTCAGTATAGTGACAACAGTGTGTATAGTTATAATAGTGACGACAACAATAATACTACTCACGCATAGAGACTACATCACGAACGCGAAGGTACGATATAGCCAGACGCATGACGGACGCTTTGTCGAGTTGCTCAACTTCCTCCTTTTTTGCGGGCAGGGCCGCCGTGAGCTCCGAAAAGATCTGCATCTCTTTGGTGCGACGGCACCGGGCCGCGACACGCGACTTCTCCTTGCGTTTCTCATTGTTCCTGTAACAAAAAAAAATTATTAGTAAATTTTAAGCGTATTTAGCATCGATAGCCTAGTTAGGCTGTATTACGTTAAGAAATGATGCTGGGGTTCAAATACTGAAGGCCGCCGGTACTAATTTCTCAGAGTTAATAGAACTTGATACACTTAATACGCGTTCTTGACCAACGTAGTATTGAAGTGTATTATGAGGCCCACGACCTCATATTTAATGGTGAAGTTCACTTTGTGATATCTGTAGGCTTCATTCAATACCCATTCAATGTTTACCCATTTACAACAGTAAAAGAACAAAGAAAACAATTATTATCTAAGTGTATCTTTATTACTTATAATATTATTATTTTTAATTTTTAAGTATGTAATTCTGTAATTAGATTTTAAGATGTAATGCAATGAAACAAATAATCAAAGTTTATATACATATTTAAGGAGCGATTAAATCTTAACATTAGTAAGCATTTAAATTTTTATAGATTTTTTTTTATTGCTTTAATTTGTGGACGAGCTCACAGCCCACCTGGTGTTAAGTGGTTACTGGGGCACATAGACATCTACAACGTAAATGCGCCACCCACCTTGAGATATAAGTTCTAAGGTCTCAGTATAGTTACAGCGGCTGCCCCATCCTTCAAACCGAAACGCATTACTGCTTCACGGCAGAAATAGGCAGGGCGGTGGTACCTACCCGCGCGGACTCACCAGAGGTCCTACCACCAGTCATTACGCAAATTATAATTTTGCGGGTTTGATTTTTAATACACGATGTTATTCCTTCACCGTGGAAGTCAATCGTGAACATTTGTTGATCCTTGTTGAAATATCCTTGGGTTTTGTCACGAGACTCATTTATGATAAATTCACAACTTTCAACCGAAAAAATAAATCATACACATATACATATAAGGCATACAGAATGTCCGAATATGTAAAATGTGTTATAGTAAAATCTTCTTTTGGAAGTTTTAAGTACAGACTAGATTACATTTAATAAATTCGATGTCACGTTATAAAACTTATTAATTATACGATAATTACAGCTTTTTTTTTCTTACACTTGTAAACGGACATGGAGTTTACTTCAAATACTTTCTGGCTATCGACGCTTTCACCCGGTAAATCATTATCGCTTGACAGATTTAAGAGAGAGTTTATTTGATTGGCTCATTGGTTAATGGCACTTATTATTTTACTAGGGAACCGGGTTCTTCTCGGTTGGCTTCAATTATTAAACGAATGGAGAGTCCAATTGTACTCCGGGAAATATGTACATAACACAGGAGAAAACTTTAGTTCGGTTCGGTTCATTTTGGGATGTTTAAATGAAGGATATATTTTCATTTTCTTAGAAACATAGTCTTCGTTTATGAAACACCTTTTTTGCCGGATCTATATGACGTTTCGAATAATGTACCTATAGCAACTTCTCACTGGTGGTAGGACCTCCCGAGTCCGCACGGGTAGGTACCACCGTCCTGCCTATTTCTGCCGTGAACCAGTAACGCGTTTCGGTTTGAAGAGTAGGGCAGCTCGTTGTAACTATACTGAGACCTTAGAACTTATATCTCAAGGTGAGTGGCGCAATTACGTTGTAGATGTCCATGGGCTCCAGTAAACGCTTAATACCAGGTGGGCTGTGAGCTTGTCCACTAATCTAAGCAATAAAGCTGGACAAAGCCAGATAGCTTCGGTTTGGAAAGTGAATAAGTGCATTTTTTTTTAAATATTAAAATGTTACCTATGTTTCATCGTATTGAGTTTATTCTTCTCCACTTTCCCCCCTATTACACCCGATAAACACATTGTGCACCAACTTCAGAACGAGTCATTAACAATCACAAATTATAACAAATTATCATAAATTAATTAGCCTACTTCATAAACGAAAAGAAGGTTCTAAACGCTGGGCTTGGACACGAGTAGGCAACGCGCCGTCCAGACTTATTATATCGACAACGATTATTACTTTGTGTATGCTATTAATTTCTCATTAGAGCATTATCTGTCTGTTCTAAATAACGTATTTACGGTGTGCGTCACGCACAAATGCATTTTAGATGGGCGAACAAGCTTACGGCCCACCAAGCGTTAAGTGGTCACGTAAGTCCACAGCTATGTAGCACTATTACTGGTGGTAGGACCTTTTGTGAGTCCGCGCGGGTAGGTACCACCACCCTGCCTATTTCTGCCGTGAAGCAGTAATGCGTTTCGGTTTGAAGGGTGGGGCAGCCGTTGTAACTTACTTGAGACCTTAGAACTTATATCTCAAGGTGGTTGGCGCATTTACGTTGTGGATGTCATGGGCTCCAGTAACCACTTAACACCAGATGGGCTGTGAGCTCGTCCACACATCTAAGCACTAAAAAAAAAACTTTGAGGCATGAGATAAAAGTCTTAATTGTATAGTATAACTTTTTTCTCTATTCAATTGGTGGTAGTCTACGGGGTTATGCTAAATACGCGCGGACGGGTAGGTGAGCTTCCGGGGCTCCACATGAGAGAGCTCCTTAACACTAACTCAAGCAGGAGCAGTGCTTCGCTGAATCTACCACCGGATCGGAGTATCGCAGATCGGATCGGTATGAGTGTTGGACCCCCTAATATTAATGACAATAAATAATTATATTAATTTTAAATTCCCAGCGAAGCGGGCGAGTACGGCTTGTCTTGAATAAAGACAATGGATGATTAATTACCATGTTTGTGTAAAATAGTAATTATGTAAAAATAACACTAACGATCGCTTACTCTGCGAAAACTTTCGGTATCTTGAAACTACACGCACGCCACCTGTCGCACGATACTATGATAAAAACCTTTCCAAAGACAACTGAGCTCAGCTTCATCAGAATCTAATGGACGGCTTAGTAACGTATATAGAACAAATATTCATTTTTATTTATTACGCAGATAAATACATAAAAGTTTAAGGTACATCGAATGACCATAGCCCTAAAGCTAGCCCTAAGCTTGTTTTTTTTTCTTCCTACCTATGCTGATAGCCTTGAGAGGCTATTTCAGTTCCACCCTAACCTGTGTAGGTGAGCTCAAACCCGAGTGTTGCTAACACTGACCCTAGCAAGAGCAGTGCTTCGCAGAATCTACCACAGGATCAGAATCGCGACCCACTGAGAAGATCCGGCGAGAACCTCACTGGGTTATGTCTATGGGTAGTATAACGATTATTCCATAATGCAAACCAGAACGCATCAATTGTGGTTCACCGTATATTTCTTGTCTATTTTTTAAAAAGCAAGTTGTATGCGCGACAACAATGCGGGCTCAAAGTATTACTACCAATACTTTTTGTTATCTGGATTTGACAGAAATACTAATGTTTCATTTTTCTAGTTCGTTCTCACGTTCTTTAAGATTGTGATTCTAATCATATTTTAAAGTATCTTTTTAATGTTTTTTTTTTCGCTGTCGAACTGTTACGGTAAATGTACACTACACTCTTGGGAAATGTACACTTTTATCGGTAAATGTGCACATTTGCCAAAAAGTTAGGTAGGTATATGTGAACTGAATATAATGTATATGTACATTTCCCGGGAAATGTGTACTCTTGCCTTCACGTTTTGGTAAATGTGTACTCTTACTTTCATGTTTTAAGAAAAGTTGGAATACAAATAAATTAATGTTGATGCAGTAAAAAAAAATAATATTTAAATAAACATACTTAATACAAAAGGCTTTAGTAACGAAAATTATTTTAATTAAAAAATGTAAATGACAAACAAAACATAATTTTCTTTGCATATTATGTAATATGTAGTAAGATAAGTTTACAGTAGTTCTGTAAAAACCTAAAGAGCTAATGTAAAAGCTGAGACCTTAGAGCTCATGTCTCAAGGAAGGTGGCAGCGTTTACGTAGTAGCGTTGTAGATGTTTATGAGCTCCGGTAACCACTGAAACTGATGGACCAAGAGCTCGTCCACCCATCTAAGCAAAAATATATTGTTTTGCCGTACACCGCTGCTGTCCGTACCTAAGTACTCCTGTCCACGTCCTTACGGATCCATCAGATCCAATAACTCTTGCATTAGATACCTTCAGCTCTAACACTAAGGAGCAGGCTGGGGAACCCCGGTAACCGTACTCGTCGAACTCGACAAAGAGGTCGACGTGCAACCTAAACCATGCATCAGCCCGCTGAGTTTCTCGCCGGATCTTCTCAGTGGGTCGCGATTCCGATCCGGTAGTAGATTCATTCGCGAAGCTGTTGCTCTTGAGTTGTTGGGTCTCCTTCGGAGGCGCTCGGGCAGTTGTTGGCAAATCCCACCCCTCCTGGCTGAGCCTTTGCTCGCCCACCTGTCCTGGTGAAAGCTGGAAAGGCCTCCGGGCCACCAGTAATCTTTCAATCATAAAAAAATAAACCTAAGTACTTTATTTTACGAACACTTTACAACGAGTTATGCCCATTTTTTTTTTATTATCAAACGTTATCTAATCGTCAATAGGTGTTGATAAAAATCAATGCGGATTTTAGAATTACCCAAAAATACGGACTGAATTACAAAACGTATACAACCCGTTTATGATTACGGAAATTTTAAAATTTCAACAATATTCAATTCAAGGCTTGAAATTATGTAGGCTCCTTGCCTATCTCTAGTATCTAAAGCTCTAATTATTAATCAATTCATAGAAAACTATATTACATACGAGTACGCCGGTGTTCGAATCTCGCAAGCAGGTATGTACTAATTTTTCTGACGAAATACATACTTAACAAAAGTTCCGCGATTGACTTCCACGCTGAAGAAATAGCATCGTGTAATAAAAATCAAAGCAGCAAAAAATATTTATGTAGTTACTGGTGTTAGGGCGTCTTGTGAGCCCACAGAGATAGGATACTACCACCCTGCCTATTTCTACCATGAAACAGTAATGCTTAGCTCAAACAGTGAGTTTCGGTTTGAAGGTTAGGGCAGCCGTTGTACTTAGAACTCATGTCTCAAGGATGTTGATGGCATTTACGTTGGTCATGTCTATTGGCTCCGATAACCACCAGACGGGCTGTGAGCTCATTTACTAAACTAAGCAATAAAAAACATTGTTTAAGTTTTATTACTAATTAGCGTTATTGTCGTACTACGGGTGAAGCCGCGAGGCGAAAAGCTAGTTTAAAAAAATAGCCTAAATTACTCCTTATATCATCAGCTACCTATCAGTGAAAGTCTCGTCAAAATCGGTCCAGCCGTTACAGAGATTAGTGGGAACAAACAGACACAGACAAAAATATAAAAAAAATATTTTGGTATATATGTACTGTGGTATACATTTAGTGAAAAGTGGTTATTTTATTATTACAAACAGATACTCTAATTTTATTTATTTGTATAGTTATTACTAATTTATGTTTCTCTCAAGTGTTTCCAAAAAGAGAGAAATATTCTGGTCCAATACAATATATTGCCGTAGACTTTGTTTCTAGGCCTCAAAACATCAATAGATTACGACAATAATTCAATACGAACATGGATACGATCGATCGTTAGAACGTATGTGATCGGCTTGCAATTGACGCAAATTCAGCTTTTGGTACGTGAGGCGTTTAAATAAGCATTGTGTGAAATTACAATTGAATACTAAGTAATGTTTTGAATGAAACAAAAAAAGGCTTGCGGATTATGTTTTTTTTTACTGTACTATCGTATAAAATATAAACGGAAATAGTTACTGATTTTTTCTGTATGAAATGTCTTTCACGCGAAACATGAAATGAACTAAAGGAGTACGTAATTAAATATCATAAAATAATTCGGAAGTTCACTTCTCAAGGTTCGAGAAACAGAGAGGCAGTTGCAATAAATATTTCATTCTCATAATTATTTTCTCTATGTTTATTTAAATAAGTCCGTGAGTACTTGAAATGAAGTACCTAGTGGAAAATAAAAAGAAATTAAAGAAAGACGCACCGACAACGCTTCGCGGTCTATGGCTTAGTTTAATTGATAATTGTCGTTTTTTTTTTACTTGAGATATAAGTTCTAAGATCTCAGTATAGACACAATGGCTGCCCTTCAAACCGAAACGCATTACTGCTTCACGGCAGAAATAGGCAGGGTGGTGGTACCTACCCTTGCGGACTCACAAGAGGTCCTACCACCAGTACAAGAGTGTCGTGGCCAGTTACACCTTGGAACTGTGTACTTCGAGCGATATGAAAATGCCTTGGTTCAAATCCTAAATACAGATACCAAAATGTTCCAACTAAGACTTAACCTCCACGACGTAGGAATAATAACGTGTAATAAAAATAGAATGCGCAAAGTCATAATTTATGTATTGAAGGCCGCATAGTTCTATACTGTAACTTTGCTTTTTTCTGCAGCGTCAAAGTCTCGCGTCCGATTTGACAATTGAGATTTAGACCAGGGTCCTGAAACTGCCATATTTTACTGACAAATATTTTTTGAAGTTATATTTCTTTAGGCGCGTTATGAAAAATTGATGAGAGTGAAATTTTACGATGCGCGCGCACCGTGACACAAAATTAACAGAATGAAGTTGCCCACTAAATCGCTCATTACAATACGACCGACGTAACTTGGCGAGTCTGAATATAGCCGCAGGTGAACTTTCCGAACCGTACCGAGAATTACCGAATTTATACGATGTCAAGAAAAGGGGGGAAAGAGAAGGGTCCAATATGCGTGATTGAGGATGTTGTTTAATCGTTTTTTTTTTCAAATCGATTAAAATTTAAATAAAAAAAAAAGAAATAAATTTAATAAAAATAAAGTATACTTTCTTACGCGCGTACATAAGTACACGCACCCTTTTTTTGTATGGAAACTAGCGACATCTTGTAGCGGATGCCCCTAAACTTATATGTAGTTAAAGTTAAGGCATTTAATTATTGTATAACTAAACACAGAAAATTTAAAATTAATAAATACACAAGTCTTTATTTGTTATAGACAAATTGCTTAAATTTTATCAATTTGTGGTTTCTAAAAGTTTAATAAATGCTTCATTAAAAATAAAATATAGGATAGATAATATGTTACTGTCATCTACAGGGGCAATGCGAAACTAATCGAAGCGAAGCCATCTAGTGGCCGACGCCCGTCAACATTTTTGTTGAGTGCTTACGTTGCTTAACCATAACTAATTTATGTGTATTGTTAGACCTTAGGTTTTAAGGCGCCTGGTTTTATTCACACTTTAGTGTCTGCTGTAACGGTGAGCTCGCAGTTTATCCAATAAACAAAAAAACAACAGCAATTATCACATTCATCGTAAGGTTTAGGCTCTCATCAAAAACAGGCCACTTCATTATTGGTGGTAGGGCAGATGGAACGACACAAGTTAGTATCGAATTAGGAGGAGAGATAAGTTAGAAAAACACGATAGCATTACTTCGTTGCGGCTTAGTTCGAAACGACTTTGGCAACATTTCAACCTCGCTTTTCAAGGAAGGGTACACTTCGACATTCTTGTCGTGATTCCTATGGACGCCCGTAACAACTAACCACCATTTACCATGAGCTCTTTTTTTATTGCTTAGATGGGTGGACGAGCTCACAGCCCACCTGGTGTTAAGTAAGTGGTTACTGGAGCCCATAGACATCTACAACGTAAATGTGCAACCCACCTTGAGATATAAGTTCTAAGGTCTCAAGTATAGTTACAATGGCTGTCCCACCCTTCCAACCCAAACCCATTACTGCTTTACGGCAGAAATAGGCAGGGTGGTGGTACCTACCCGTGCGGACTCAAGAGGTCCTACCACCAGTAATTACGCATATTATAATTTTGCAGATTTGAATTTTATTACACGATGTTATTCTTTCACCGTGGAAGTCAATCGTGAACAATTGTTAAGTACGTATTTCATTAGAAAAATTGGTACCCGTCTGAGATTCGAACACCGGTGCATCGCTCAACACGAATGCACCGTACGTCTTATCTTTTAAGCCACGGCGACTTCATACTCGACTGCCGTATGAAGCCTTATCAAATACAATACAAACTATCCATGTATAAGGTCCGCTGAGCTCGCCTTTTTAAAACAGGTCTTTTAATACGCGTAAAATGGAAACGGAAGTGCGCACGGGATAATCCAAGCACCGTTTTTGTTAGTATACTTGATTCAATGCAAATAAGCGTGTAACCACGTCATCAGATTGTACGTTATAAGCGCGATGCATGTGTTATTATTACGCACACGTGAAGTGGACGGCGAGCATCTAAATTGCATGTTTACATCGAACGATCTGACGAAGGCAACCCGATCGATAAAGAACGATTTCTGGCAAATCCGTTACACAAACCCAAGATTATCTGCGAAATATATCTAAATAGCAATAAACATTAGAATTTACAGCGCGAGCGAAACAATATTAAATCGTTCTTTTACTGTGCCTCCCTTAAGATTACCCAAACATTTCAAATTAACGAAAAAGAAAATTGACGTCTTTTCGATGTCAGGATATTGATTTTTTTTATTGCTTAGGTGGGTGGACGAGCTCACAGTCCACCTGGTGTTAAGTGGTTACTGGAGCCCATAGACATCAATGACGTAAACGCGCCACCCACACTGACATATAAGTTCTAAAGTCTCAGTATAGTTACAACGACTGCCCCATCCTTCAAACCGAAACGCATTACTGCTTCACGGCAGAAATAGGCAGGGTGGTGGTACCTACCCGTGCGGACTCACAAGACGTCCTAGCACCAGTAAGACATATTCATATATAGAAGGTAGACGGCAGAAAATAGATAGATAGAGGGTAAAAGCTGACCAACGATTCTCACTTACAAAATACGCCACAAGTGATCATTGCAGTATATAGAAGCAAACAAAAATATTTTAATCGATAAATGAATTTCGGTGTTATGACCGATAAGGGAAATAATATTTGTGTATGCAGCACGACGAGGAAAATTCTTGTAACGCTTAAATTCATCGAGCCATAAACAACTGCAAGTTATAAATAAACATGTTTCTCGGTAAATCTGCAGACTGAGAACAACTAATGTTCCTAACGGCTTCATAATTGTTCCAATTAGCTGTTCGCCAATATATAGTTTGCTATGTTTGTAATTAAATTGAGTTACTGCGAAACTTTTGCTAGCTTTTGGTGGTTACTAAATTTTAATTCGGTAAATATGTGATTGAAAATGCGGAACATACCAATAGACCCGGTAACAGAATATACAGGTACATATACATAACATATAGAAGTCGGCTAGTCATTGAAATGCCGTCGATAACGCAGAAGGAATATGAATTTAGTTACTAAGAGAGATAAGACTTAAGCTTTAAATTAGATAAAGTTAAGGACAACGTTTGGGAACGAGATTATTACTTCTCCATACACATCGCAGTATATTTGAATCTATTATATAAAAATACATCTTTATGATTTTTTCATTCTGATATTTCGTTTTATTTGCCATACTAGCTTTTGCCCGCGACATGGTCCGCGTGGAATAGTTCACAAATAATGCTTTATTTCAGAACAAATTTGGTTAGCATAAAAAACGTTATAGTGAGCCAACCTTAACATATAGACATTAATGCTGTCGCGGACTTTTTTTTAGATCTTTTAAAGGGGTACAATTCTGTCATATATTATTTTAGCGAAACTTTAACCGTTTCTGCAGCGCATGCAGCGGAAACTCTCAAAGGGAAAAAAACCCCGATTTTGAAACATCATTTATTGGTGCTCCGCTTGTATTGGCCTTAGCGTGATGTTATATAGCCTATAGCCTTCCTCGATAAATGGGCTATCTAACAATGAAAGAATCAAAAGGTCAAACCGGACCAGTAGTTCCTGAGATTAGCGCGTTCAAACAAACAAACTCTTCAGCTGTATTAGTATAGATTAGGATTCCGAAGTGTGTCAATGATTCATCATTTAATTAATTATAAATTTACTAGCGACCCGCCCTCGCTTCGCTTCGGAAACATTAAAACACACATGAAACCAAAAAAAAAAAAATATTTTTTTTTTTAAAAAAGTAGCCTATGTTCATCAGGGACAATGTCGGCTTCTAATGGAAAAATAATTTTTCAAATCGGTCCAGTAGTTTCGGAGCCTATTCGAAACAAACAAACAAACAAATCTTTTCTCTTTATAATATCAGTATAGATATAGATTATTATTATAGTATAGAAAAGAAAATCCACAACGCTTCTGTTCATTAAAAAACCTTAACCAACAATTCTATTCTATTATAAAATTTGCGTTTACCGTTTTGCTATTCTTATTGTTAACTGATAAAAAAACATCCGTCACATAATAATATCAGGCCAATGCCAAATCGTTGAACATACTAGGCACGCAAGGAGACACACAATTGGCGTTGATAGCGAAAATAATCGCGTTCCCGTTTCATCTTCCAATTGTGGGTATATGACGTCAACGCAGTAAAATATGTTTATTCCTGAATTCGTTACTGGATTTTCAAAATCACCTCTAAAATTGTAGTTTATTTAAAACAATTCCAATGTTCCAACACAACGAGAATCGCTAAAAGATTCTAAATAATATACAAGTTACGTTCAAGTATTGTTACATTGAATTACATTGTACAGTGCATCGAAAGATCTGTCATCTTCAACCAACCAACCAACATCAGAACGAATTGTGACTTCATATTTGCGAGATTGCGCTGAATTGTAATTAAGTATGTGCAGATCAAAATAAATTATAGTTTTGAACGGACTCGGTTGTGTAGTATTTAGCGGCCCTGACTGTCTACTCTATGATTGAGTGTTTATGTCGGAGAAGCCACAATTATTAACACTATCGTCAGACATCATAGGGGGCGAATAGGGTGGTCGAGCTAAGAAAATCTTGAGTACACCAAACACGTTTGTTGTCTTAGAACAATTTAGAAATCTTTTCTTGACGTTAGCAAACGAAAACGAATGACAGTTGTTAGGACGGAGGCACCGCTCTTCAAGAAGGCTGATTAGTAAGTGTGATTGCGTCTACGCGCCTCCATCGGCTAGGCTCTGTCGTAGCACGAAGTTAGTCGAGTTCCGATACCGCAATCGTGCTGCCATCTCTCGGGAATCGTGCAGCGTTTCGTTTAGCTACCAAACTAATGGCCGTCTCCGACATATATGTGTGTGTGTATGTGTCTAAATATTTAAGTATGTTTTTAGTCTCTGGTACTCTGGTACTCATAACACAGAGAATCCTAAATTGGGCTCGGATTCAACCGTGCGTGATTATCCAGCTATTTAGTTATAATATTTATTCTAATATTTTCGAAATTTCGTTTTTTTGGCCTCTGTCTTAAGGTCAAATGTGGCATTCGCGTTAAGTTATCAACAGTCTTACCAAGAAATGCATAAAACATAAAGCTGTGAAGCTAAGTCTGCAATAACACGTGGCCGCATTATTTGAAGTTATCGTTTCAATATATTTTATCTAAAGTCTAGACGTATCTGTGCAGTTTATCAAGGACGACTTTTAGACGTGTTTGAATGTCATCTATACTATTCCCATGTGGCATATCTGAGGTAACTACTATATAAGTCTATGGAGGCAACATCAACTGGACAGGAATACTATGTATATAATTATTATACAAGCCGCTCGCTCCGGTTTCGTTCGGGCCTTTAACAAAAATTTCAACGATATTTGACGTTGTTTTATTTTTTTAAATAAAAGAACACTTATTGCGGCAAAACTATAATAGTTAGATATAATATGCAGTCGCAACACTATTTGTAAATAATAAAGTGTTCTATAAAGTCGTAGTACATTATTTTATTCTATCATCAATAGTTTTCGCAGGGCACGCGATGTAAAGAATATTTTAGGTAATTTTATTACACCTTGGGTTACAATATTGGAGTTTTAGTAAGGATCCCTAATTTTTTTCAAAAAAGAATATAGCCTATGTCACTTGGGAATAGTGTAGCTTCCAAATAGTGAAAGAATTTTTCAAATCGGTTCAGTAGTTTTAGAGCCTATTCATTACAAACAAACAAACAAATCTTTTCTCTTTATAATATTAGTATAGAAGTATAGACAAGAGGGTCAATATTATTGGTTGGAAAGCCTTCATTTTGTTTTGTTCGAGAGCCGTATGGAATTTTGATTATTATGAAGAAAGATTGGTTAAGAAATTCGAATTGAATCGAATTTAAATCATTCAATAGAGTTACGCATTTGGTCTAATATAAAATATAATTTATTCCTAATAGGTAATGTGTCTAATTATTTTGTAGGTACAATCTCTAATACACATGACACGTCCGGTTCTCAATTTAATAATTTAGAAATGCATTTGAATTGAAATGTGTTTACGATAATTAGACAATATCTATATATTAATACGTGAAGCAAAAACTTTGTATCCCTTTTTAGGCAAATTGCGCGGACGGAGGAGCATGAAATTTTCCACACTTATAGAGAATATAGAGAAGAAGTGCACAATGCTAATATTTTTTTAAATAATGCGTAAAAGCTACATTAAATCAATAAAGAAAACATTACACACACTACATACCATGTATTTGACGCACACACGCATGCATACTATTTATTGTCAAACTTTTGTTCTTGACGTCTGTTGTCAAATTGAGAATAGATTAAATATTGTTTGTCTTTATTTAATATCTTTTTATAGAGTAGCCTTAGCGAAATTTGTGATTATAGAAGTATAAAATACAATCATAATAGTGTACAAACTTACAATTCCAATTAATTATAGTCGAATTTCGACTACTGCAGGACCTCTAGTATTATTAAAACATGTGAAACAAACCGGGAACCAGGAAAGCTTTTCGATTCATACTCGTAGGTAGTTTTAAGAGGAATCGCAACAGACTGCATAGAGGAAACATTGATTAGTTATATTTCTTCGATTAATTAATTTTAAAGGTTGTTTAATTATATTAATTTATAAGGAAAACAAAACAAACAGATTAAGCGTATGTTAATATTACACTTACAGATGTGACTTGAAAAACAAGAATTAAACGAATATACGACATTGATGGTTTAAAACAAATTTAAGCCGGTTCGACTGATTAATTGTTGACACATGTGTGTATTATAATATTCTTGGTAGACTGTCGACTCCAATGTTGTTGGTTCGGAACTTGTATAATAATAATAACTAGAGGTCCTGCAGTAGTCGAAATTCGACTATAATTAATTGGAATTGTAAGTTTGTACACTATTATGATTGTATTTTATACTTCTATAATCACAAATTTCGCCAAGACTACACTATAAAAAATATTAAAAAAGACAATATTTGATCTATTCTCAATTTGACAACAGACGTCAAGAACAAAAGTTTGATAATAAATAGTATGCATGTGTGCGTCAAATACATGGTATGTAGTGTGTGTAATGTTTTCTTTATTGATTTAATGTTTCTTTTATGCATTATTTAAAAAAAAAAAATTGCATTGTGCACTTCTTCTCTATATTCTCTATAAGTGTGGAAAATTTCATACTCATCCGTCCGCGCAATTTTCGTAAAAAGGGATACAAAGTTTTTGCTTCACGTATTAATATATAGATTTACGTAAGATTTTCTGGAATTTTTTCATTGATGCGCTTCAAGTTTTCGTCGGTCTTCTTGGTGATAAATACTGCATCAGCGTTGCCATTACTTACGTATGTACTTTCATTTATTTTCTTTTTTACCACCTAAATTTTTGTAGCAGAAAACGTGTTTAGGAGCTTAACATACTCACTGAACAAGATGAAGACTTAATGTATTACATTAAAACGCTGCAAAGCATTCGATTTCATACGCATTACCGAGAAGTTGGGAAACATAATTTGTTAGCGTTTAGGCGACGAAAAACATAAACAAAACAAGAACTTGTTTTCCTTGTTCATTATGGTTTTTTTTTTTTTTTTTGTAATAATATTGTGCTCGAAATCTATTATAATACGATTAATAAGCAATTGATCTCGTTATAAAAACTTGATACGACATTGAAGGTTCAACGGTAGCCATTTTGTTTTAAATCCAAACCGGTCTGTGGCGAGCGCGGTGTATTTTTATTATTTTTAATTGTGTATATCAAAGTATTTTCATTTACCTACTAGATTAAAAAAAAAACACTAATGAAGTATTTCGCTCGATTCTTGCGACACGATTAAAACTATTTTTACGGTTTATTGACTGACTAGGAAATCTGTAAATAATCGGAAACGTCGGGAATTGTCAATTAATAAATATACTAAGCGCGAAATTAAATCGTAAAAGTAGTTTTAGTAATAGCGATAATGAATTTAATACATTTTTCTGGCTCCGTGCGGGCTGTGCTGAAAATTTTGTGAAATCACTAATAGCTATGAAATTAGAACGTTTTTTTTGGACAGGAGGAAATCGTCGGACTTCCGGGACTTCCTTGGAGGACGGGGAATGTCGGAGTCGAACTGACTAAATCCTCCTGTCGTTCAACAACCCAAGTCTGAATCTCGCATGACACAGAAGTCATGAAAAGGCAACGGGGGGGAAATGAAACGTTTAGTGCGGAGCGCATCTCTCCCATCACCCTCCCCCTATGAAATAAGAACACTAATTTTAACCAATAGTTAATGAACATAGAAGGCTACGTAACTTTTGATATAAAAACAACGGTTGGAGAAACAGAGGAACACTATTCGAACTGAAGCTCTGTACGATAATGTTATCAAGCGAACGACATTATCAAATGAGCGCATAATACCTTAAATGCGAGGGTCATTCAGAGCGTATGGGTTATCGGCGCCAGTGCCGTGGTTCGCGGTCGGCAAGCATGTTTGGCCACAGCAAATACAACAGAATAACGCAATAAACCAATAGTCTATTGTTACAAAGTTTATTAAACACGGAAATTTTCCTATTTTAATCAGCGGGCGTTATTTCGAAAACGAATACGCGAACATTTTACTGTGTTATTATCAAAAAAATATTATAAGATACTCGTTTTCGGACAATTATCGATTATCGACCATAATCACAGACACCACAAGATTGAAGTTCCGTTTTTGTATTATATTTTCTTCTTTGTTTTGTATTATAATATAGATAATGAAAAAAAAAACAATTTTTTATTGGTAACACTAAGTTTGCCAATTGCTACTATAGAAAAAAGAAAATTGGTTGATAAAAAAACAAGAAAATTATATTCTATCTTTGCCTATTAACATCTAGATTATTCCTCGGATCTTACAATTTAACAGGGCTACTGATTTCTGGTTGAAGATTTCGATAGCTGCACCGACTTTTTAGTCGACAATCAAAATAAACCAAACAACCAATAGACCAGACTGCTCTTAAATTTTCCCAGATTTCGTCATTTTGGAGTGTGTCAAGGCACTCATTAAATCATAGATTTAAAGCATCACGTGTTTAAATCAGCTGATTAACAACGGGAAATTTTGGCACATTTCCACCGAGCGCAGGAAACCTGTGAAGATGTTTTATACGAGACTCTATAATCCCTGTTTTTATTTATTTAACAAATGACATATTCTAATACGATACTTTTTATACATCTATTTACTGGTGGTAGGATCTCTTGTGAGTCCGCGCGGGTAGGTACCTATTTCTGCCGTGAAGCAGTAATGCGTTTCGGTTTGAAGGGTGGGGCAGCCGTTGTAACTATACTTGAGACCTTAGAACTTGTATCTCAAGGTGGGTGGCGCATTTACGTTGTGGATGTCTATGGGCTCCAGTAACCACTTAACAACAGGTGGGCTGTGAGCTCGTCCACCCATCTAAGCAGTAAAAATAAAAAATCTATATCGAGTGCTCCAAGACATATTATTTCTGAAGATAAAACTTTATTCTCAATCTTTTAAAGTCCATGCTACTGAAACTCATTCTTAAGATTAGATTAGTTCACATTGTTTTTCGTGAATGTAAAACATAATTATTTTAAAAAAGGATGTTTGAATTTTTCAAAGCGAAATCTAAGATAACTATTATCAAATAATTGAATTAGAATATTTGTTAACTTAAATATAAATAAATCGATAAACAAACTATGCAATGAATCCTCCGTGGTCGAATCGGCAGCACCCTGTATAGTTGTATTGAATTGATTGATGCGTCTATGCTGGAGTTCAAATCGTTTCCTGCATCAATTTAGCACAGTACTTAGCTCGTGTTCACAAACAATGAAGTAATAACAACGATGAAGTAATAACGTTATGCAATAAAAATCAAACCAGGAATATTATACGGGGAGTCGTATTGCGAGCTTAGCACTGGAAGGTTACACCGTCTTGTGTATTCCAGTCCCGTATTGAACGGCACGATTTTCTTATTTTGTTGTTGCACTAGACTAGTGTAGAAGTGAATGTCACCATTCAGTTTGTGTTAGAGGTCGAAATGTTTTTTATACCGCTGTCTCGTAATTTTAACTGGAAGACACTGCACTGGTGGTAGGATCTCTTGTGAGTTCGCGCGGGTAGGCACCACCACCCTGCCTATTTCTGCTGTGAAGCAGTAATGCGTTTCGGTTTGAAGGGCGGGGCAGCCGTTGTAACTATATTGAGACCTTAGAACTTATCTCAAGGTGGGTGGCGCATTTACGTTGTAAATGTTTATGGGCTCCAGTAACCACTTAACACAAGGTGGGGCTGTGAGCTCGACCACCCATCTAAGCAATAAAAAAAGACAACTGTTTCACAACAAAAATAGGCAGGATGGTGTCATCTGCCCGTGTGTGCTCACATTATCACCATTCATCGTCGCGTTTCAAAGCTCTGAGACGCACTACTTAATAGCAGCCGAGTCCCAAACCCGTGTACTTCATAACTGCATCGACAACAAGCGTCAAACCGTACATAATTCGTCAATAAACAAACAGAACTCACATAAAATCTTCCAAATCGACAACATTCGTATACTGGCACGGCTGACCATCAACATTATAGCACATAGAACTGTAATCCCACTGTTGAGATTGTTGGCACGGAAGGTTCGGTATCACGGGCTGTCTTAAATAGCCCACTTGAACGTCTCCTAAATTGTAAACCTCTTGTGGGGGATAATACGGAGCTGGGACACTATACGGATTTGGATCATTACTGTAACACTGATTTGTAGAGTAGTTCGAATTGTAACCACTGTGAGTGCACATGCGATTATCCGGAATCTGGTTTTGGTTCATTTCGTGGCACTGAATGTTCCATGCCGTTGCCTCCGGCTGTCCCACCACAGCAGGCTGACCGGGATACTGGTGCCCATAAACGAGCATTGTAACACACGGATTCTCACATCAGACAATGCAACGAAGCAGTCCATCGAGGCGCGAAATCAACGAGCGACTGATAACACCAAAGATGGCGTTATCTCATGTATAAAAGGCATGGCAGCAAAACCTGATAATAACAAATGTATTAGATAACATTATTACGACCCTGGTAATATATCTTTTCTCTATATCAGTATCCTAATATTCAAAGAAATTGAAAATATATCGTATTGACATTTTTGAATGACCGATATTAATTAAGTACCTGTATTATTTCACAGAGCTTTTGCTATTCTTTTAAAATTAGGATTAAGAGGGTAGGACACTTGAAAGAGTCGCAGATAGGTATACCTTTGCATTCAGATCGCTTTTTCAATCTCATGAAAGTCAATTGTGATGAGAGGTGAGATGATTTTATTTATGAAAAGTGTATGGTTTCGGGAGGTAGGTTTGTTATGTTTATTGAAAACAAAAATACTTTTAATTTTAATCTTCTTCACATTCATTTCGAACACTACGGTTTTGGGTTTTTTATTTTGTGAAAACGACACTTGTTGACGGACGAGCTAACGGCCCACCCGGTGTTAAGTGGTCACGGGAGCCCATAGACACCTACGACGCAAATGTTGCCACCCATCTTTTTCTCTGTGTTTTACAGTACAACGGCTGCCCACCCTTCAAACCGAAACGCATTACTGCTTCACGACAGAAATAGGCAGGGTGATAGTACCTACCCGTGTGGATTCACAAGACGTCCTACCACCAGTGATTATGGAAATTTGAAAAAAATACAATAAAACAATTTAAATAACACGAGATTAAACCGTATAAGTAGTTTTACATGGATTTTTTAATAGAGTTCATAGCTGATTAATCTATTGTTGAGTGATCACCGTAGCCCATGAAAGGTGAATGCCGCCATCCGTTTTGAGGCTTGAGGTCGATGTGTTAATTGTACTGCAGAATGGCTGCCGTTAATCTTTAACCGGAACAATATATATGACAATACCAACAAATATAATCATAATAAGATTAAATAGGAATAGGTCCAGGGAGGTATCTAAGTAGATTTGCAATTAGCATTAATAAATTAATTTATCGGATATTGCACAAGAATCTTGCATGTTTAATAATTTGATAAGGTGGCTCATTTAGAAAACTGGTCAATCTAGTCTACCGACTTGTTCTCCGAGAGCAATTCCAGTCCATATCGAAGTACACAGCCTTACAGAAAATATAACACGTTGCTGATAACTTATTTCACGTATTTATTTTACTTTGATATCATTTATACAGTACAAAGGTGCTGTACCTTAATATTTCTTTTCTATTATTATAAAGCGTAAACAAACCTATTACGAACTGTGTACCAACTTCTATTCACATTTAGATTTAATTCCATTTCATGTTAAATATTTTATTTATTAATTCACTTTTAGCAATGAGTCATTCATTTAGAGCAGTGTAATCATGACTGACTTTTATTATTTAAATGTGCCTATACTAACTCTTGTTACAACTTACGTTCTTAAAGTCTTTGCATAGATTTGAAAACTGAACTCACTATTTTTTTAGGCAAATCACAATCTTACGCATGTACTTTTAAAGCTTAAATTTTATCAATAACCAATGTATGTCTTGCAGGACATAATAGTCTTTATGTTAACGTCATAAGATAAAAATTTGTTTCAATATATATTTCTTTTGTCTATAAATTGTTGTCGTTACTTTTACGCTAACTGTGTATATGGTTAGATAAGGCCCGATTCTGCTGCCAACTTGATTTATAGCTGTTTTTAACCGAAATTACAAAAAAAATACAAAAAGTTAGTACATTTAAAACTTTTACAATTACAGTGACTTAAAACAAAACTACCCTAATACAATAGTACTATACAAAGTAAACAAAGTATTTATAAAGTGCCGCTTCGAAAGCCTTATATAATTTTATCACCGTGAACGACAAAGTAAACTTCAAAGAATTTAAATGGATCAGAATATATCAGAATTGATTTATGTCGAGAACTTGAGTCTCTTCGTATTCATCGTCTTGTCACATCCTTGTTTGAAGTCCACGTAAAGGCGTTTTACAAACATCTGTTTAGTTGAATTTTTTGTTTAGTGAAAGTCAAAAGAAACAAGTCATTAATTACACCCTTATTGAGATATGTGAGTCTTAATTACAATCGCAACAATTTTGCATTCACACAAGAATGGCGCACGGAGACGAGATATAGCCCGAATAATAAGTTTGATCACTATCGATATATCTAAGAACTCTATTGATTTCGGGCAAGCGTTACTAACTTTGAATAACGCTGAATGTGGTAGAGTGTGAACGAATATCAAAACTGGCTACGACATGATAGAAAACGAATTTAAAACGTTCATTTCTAAATTTATCGAAACATATTCTCAGACAACACGATATCCGAAATACGACAATGTCCAATCGTAGATAGTTTATCATTTGCGTCAGTCAAGTCGAAATATAGTGCATTCCTCTGCAGCACGCTTCTTATCAGAGCGACGCAAATATTCGATACGTTTAGTGGCATATTTTATATCTTTTAGAAGGGTCCTATCCTGTTTACGACCGAGATATTGTCATCACTATTTTTGGAAATCGCTTCATTGTTTTTTATGTCAGTTTTTTGTTAAATCGTGATCAAAATACCTCGTTACAATACTAACTTGTTATACTATACTATAAGCGACACGGATATGTACAGAGATGGCCATTATTCAATTTTATAATCTCAATATAACATTATTGTATTGACGTCAATAAAACGCCGATAATGGATTGTGTATTATTTAATGTTTCATCTTTTATAGACTTATTTATGCAAAACTTGACATACGCAGAATGAAGAATGAATTGCGAATTTAAGATTGTTTTCATAGTTAATAACGAAAGAAATACTTTTTTTTTTATTAGCTCGAATGTCAAAGAGAGTGAAGGAGCGATATCCCGTGATTTATCTTCATGGGCACTCACAAAAAAAGAGGAGCCCGCGGATTTAAATTACTTAAGAAGCTTACAAAGATTCACGCTCCAGCGAGTTTTGAAGATCCAATCTTTACATTACTTATCTCCGGAGGGAGGTTGTCGAACCTGTCCGCCTTGCCTGAACTGGGACGATGTTTAGAAGGCATTATACTTATATTACTTTAAAATTTTAACTATACTTGAGAAGTTTTCATATACTTAGCAGTTAACTATTTTTTTTATTGTATTTTTTATTTATTACGTTCACACAACATGATAAAATCTACACACATTAACATTTAACTTACAATAAAAAAAAACGTGTACATTATTCAATTCACACTTTTGGATGTGAGCATAATTTGCATAAGGTCAGTTGTGTTAAAAGTCGTCTGAGCTTGACTTTTAAACATATATACACTAAGAAAATAAAAACAAACTGCATATAACAAAATCAAATCAAAATCAATACCCATAAATATAACCATAAATGGACAGAAACTCGAATATGTAGAGGAATATGTATATCTTGGCCAGATAATATCACACAACGACCAAATGTCTAAAGGAATAGACAAAAGAATTGCAACCGGATGGAAACAATATTGGCCCTTGAAAGAAATTATGAAAAGCCAGGAATTGGGCATTAAGATCAAGAAGAAGACATTTGATACCTGTATCCTACCCTGCATCACATATGGTTGTGAAACCTGGGCTTTGACGAAACATCATAGGGACAAACTAGCAAGATGTCAGAGGGGTATGGAAAGGAGCATGCTAGGCTTGAAACTAAAGGACAAAGTTAGAAGTGTAGACATCAGGCGCAAAACGAAACTAACAGACATCCTGTCACGTATTGATCAATTGAAATGGAGATGGGCAGGGCATATGCTCCGCTGCAAAAAGGAAAAATGGAGCAAACAGGTGACAGTATGGTACCCAAGGGATGGAGCGAGGAGCCGAGATCGTAAACCAAGAAGATGGGAGGACGAACTTAAAATTACCTGTGGACCCCTTTGGGTTAGAATAGCAGCAGACAGAAAGCAGTGGAAAGAGTTGGAGGAGGCCTTTGCCGAAAGGCACACCGAGATAAGAGACATTTTGTAGTTTAAGTGTAGATTTTATTTTTATATTTTGTTTTAATTTGTTACATAGTTTTTAGTTTTTTTTTTAGTCTACTTAAAATTATTAGCTTAAAATGTAAAATTTTCGGAAAATAAAGGCTTTATTATTATTATATAACAAAAACCATTCCACAAATATCAACTATACACACATCTATGTTTTGGCCCCCAGACGTCCACTACTGGACATAGGTCTCCCCAAAGCCTCGCCATAACGACCAGTCCGGCGCTGACTGCATCCAGCGGATCCCCACGAACCTTACGACCACGTGGGTCCACTTTGTAGGTCACCTACCCACGTGGCTGACACTCGAGAATTTTTCGCCCACCATGGCCATCTGTATTACGAGCAATGTGCCTTGCCCACGTCACTTCAACGTAGGAATCCTTTGGGCTATGTCGGTTACCGTGGTTTTCCTGTGAATCTCCTCATTCCTGATTTGATCTCGCAAGGAAACCCCGAGCATAGCCCTCTTTATTTCTCTTTGAGCTTTCTGGTCCGTTGTGAGCGTCAACAGTTCAAAGGTTTTCGTCATAGTACCATCAACGAACGACAGGTGGCATACGAATAGTTTTAACAAACCAACATTTTGATGGTTCAGCAGCATTTTTGGGTTTTTTTTTTAAGAAATTTCTTAGTTACAAGAATCTAGAATTTTTTACTGCCGTTCACAGTTTCAAGTCCATACGGGTATATGCAGATGCTGGCGCGTAGCAATCATTCGTTCTGGTTTGAAAGATGGGTCATGGATGGATGGGATGGATGGGTCAGAAGTTGAACCATATAAAGGAGACTTCGATCTCACACCTCAAGGTGGTTGGATTCATATTGGCTCGGACTTTTCCAAGATTTATTTTTTCAAATCATAACTAGCACAGTAGAGTAGCGATAATTCACTTGTCGACTGCACAAAATTACACCTCAGAATGCTGTTTATAGACAACCTAGCAAAATGTAATACACGGGTAAAGATTACATTTTGTTTTACTGGTCGCAAGTTCGTGGTTTTATTCTTCCACGTGTGCGCGTACAGTGGTATCCTTACAGAACTTCTGGTGTTTGTCATAATCAAGAAACATAGACGGATAGAAATGTATTCGAGCCGCAATCATAGTGGACTAGGATTCAATTGGTTGTATCTGACACAAAGCAATCATTTTATGCACAAGGTATAATTTAGTAGACTTCTTCAGCATCCTCCTTGAAGTTGTTGTTTAAATGTCATATTAGAAGTAGTCAGAGTATGAACATAAAATAGATGTTCAGCAGCTGAAGATTAAGTAGTTTTCTCTTCAACTCACGTGGTTAAAGTCAAGTCGAAGTTTTGAAGTCGTCGTGTCCTAAAGGATAAGACGTCCGGTGCATTCGTAGCGATGCAACGGTGTTCGAATCCCGCAGGCGGGTACCAATTTTTCTAATGAAATACGTACTTAACAATTGTTCACGATTGACTTCCACGGTGAAGGATTAACATCGTGTAATAAAAATCAAACCCGCAAAATTATAATTTGCGTAATTACTGGTGGTAGGACCTCTTGTGATTCCGCACGGGTGGGTACCACCGCCCCGTCTATTTTGAGACCTTAGAACTTTTATCTCAAGGTGTGTGGCGCATTTACGTTGTAGATGTCTATGGGTTCCAGTAACCACTTAACACCAGGTGGGCTGTGAGCTCGTCCACACTCCTAGGCAATAAAAAAAAGAAAAAGTGTAGCCCAGTTCTTCCTACCCGCGAGTAGTGCTGTTGATCCCGTACTAATCACGTTATTCACTTATCCTTGAACACTTACTTAAATTAATTTCAAATTCAAATAATAATAAACTTGACTTGATAACTTGACTTTATCGTGTTTAACCTATTTCAATTATTGACCTAGAAACAATATATAAAAAAACTAGCCGAACTCGCCCGCTTCGCTGGGCATTTAAAATTAACATTATTATTTATTGTCATTATTATTAGGGAGTCCAACGCTCATATAAATATTAGCCTATCCATTAAGTACATGTGTTTTCTACATAGATACCAAGTTTCATGTGAATCGGTTGCATGGTTCAGTTTCAGTAATTATAACGGAACATCCGTAAAAACCACTGTAGATTTATATATTTCTATAGATTGCACAGCCCTACTACCAAAATTTAATCTATACACATATGTACACAGATTGGCTATATAACTACACGTACGACAGGCGAACTCGAGCCATTAAACGACCATGTGAGTCATGACTCATTCTGAGAAAGTCACAAGACACAGTGAAAAACTGAAAAAACGAACCCGGAAAAATCGAGAAAAAACTATTTTAGTATTTCGACCTGCATAATGTTGGCGGGACATGTTGCATTACGCAACAGGAAAGGGGTCGAAAACGTCATGTTTACTATATTCGAAATAATTATATACTTTTGACGTGATAAATGTCGGCATTAAGATTCCAGCGATCGTTTTTTTCTTTTTCTTTCACGTCGCTGGAATGTTCGTCGACCGTAACAATTTAAACTGCTCTCTAAACGGCTATTAAACGATGTTGTTGCCTCTGCGACGCCATTTTCTTTTTGGAAATATTTAAAAGAACGAGTTCCGTTCGAAAAAGTTTTTAGCCATGTAATAATAATATCTGTTCGTATCGTATATGGTTCGGCCGTATATCATCAGCCCTATATAGTATATATGTGCTTTTCGTTTTGTTTTTGCTTAGATGGGTGTACGAGCTCAAGGCCCACCTGGTGTTAAGTGGGTCCTGGAGCTCATGGACACCGAAAACGTAAATACTGACACCCATCTTGCAAAAACTGAGACCTTAGAAGTCATGTCTTCTAAGGTCTCCGTTTTTTCAAGAAATAGGCAGGTTGGCGGTAATTACCCGTGCGGGCTCACAAGACGTCCTACCACCAGTAAGATATGTATGTCAGAAGATTTGTGACCCAGGCCAAATCAAGCTACTTTTACTTCCCCATTTGTTAATTTCTGCAGTCCTCCTTTCCTATTTTGAGCACTGGTGGTATGATCGGCAATAAAACTGGTTTTAATCACTGTTCTTACTATTTTGACTGACAGTTTTCAGTAATATAAGCCATTTATGAAAACGATTAGATTTCGAGATGGAGTATTTTATACATATACTAAACTTAGTTAAATTAAGTATGTAGCATATGATGTGGAAGTTAAAAGAAAAATAGAGAAAATCATTGAATTAACATTTAATACAACTAAAGCTTATTAACAGATTTAAATATATCACTTTTCAAGTGATTTTGAACCTCAAGGGGAATATCAGTATTCTTTTTGTGTCTATGGACAATGGTTGGGCCTTAAAGGGTCCATCTAGTGTAATAAAAAATAAACAAAAACATACATACAATTTGTTATTGTCTTCCTAGACTTCAATGAGATTTGGTGTTTATAGTTAGAAAAAATACATCAACTTTTCAGCACAATCGTGGATTTTAAGATCTACCCAAATTCGTTTCATAATCTCATATGCAAAGACAGATTGTCGATGGCAATTAAATTTCAGTTTATGAGCTACGAGTTACTCTCAACTCAACTAATAGTTGCAGTTGAAAGGGTACACCAGCCAACATGTCTCAAATTTGATCATGAATTCTATTTGAATGGTGAGACAGTTACTATATAAATAGTTGAAACTTCTTTAGTTAAATTTATCAAAATCTAGTAAAAACTTGGACCACCTCTTGTCTGTGCATCATCAAAAAGCTCAAATCTTTAGTTGATTGATTTATAATATAATTTTAAAACATATTTCACACCATTCATTATAATTAATCTCATTCTGACTTCAGATCCAATAATAATTCAATTTTATGCTGAATAGCTAGACGTCTCTAATAATGTCTATCTGGTGTTTAGATATTCTCTATTATGAATTGAATGGTTGCGCATCAACAAGAAGATATCCTTTCATTGTTGGAAGGAAAAGTCTTAAAAATATCTCAAGTATTCAACGTTTTAGGCAAGAAGAACTTTAGCGGTATTAGACCCTTTGAAGCTGATCCAGTTTTAAGGCTTTAATTTCAAAGACAATTTATAAAATGAGATTCTTTATGAGTAATAGACTTTAGGGAACTAATTATTACTATTGATCGCAAGAGGTGGTCGGACAATTTACTATCATTACTATAACTCTAATGCAGCTATAATAAATTAAAATTAGACGTGCTTAATATGACATAAAGAGGTTCACAACTATGAACTCAATGGGATAAGTTTTACTGAATATTAGAAATAGTACCAGATTTCGCTTAATAGTTATCTATGTCTCATTAATATAGCTTTTCGGTCTATTTTTTATAACATAGGTCCTAGTATGGTATTTCTTAACCACACATAACATACTTTAGGTATGAAGTGTAGTTATTTTTTTTTAAGAATTACAATTAAAATACTTTATTTCAATTTATGACTTAAATTCATTATCAATTATTTTAGTAAAGTGAATGTTCATGATGTAATAGCTTTTCTTTTATGCATCATTAAGGTTGTGAATCATTACAATTTCTTAACCATAAAATTTTAAATTACAGTATATCCATCTATATGCTATCGTTATGAAAATTATAAAAGAATTTTTTATGTACTGACATATCGTGAAATATTTTAACTAAGAATATGACAGACAACATTATTATTAAAAAACTAGAACAATGAATTTGTACATTAACAACTGGTTTAAGAAACTAATAAAGAAATAGTATGTTGCCTTTTGTCCAAATGAAACAATTACATCCACTTAGTGTTACAATTTAATGGAAATTCGCCTGTTTACCACATTTACTGCTTCATTTTTATCAAATTTAATAACAGAACATTAAATATTGGACAAATAAAGATAGCAAAGGCACTAAATGTAATGTACGTAAATGGTACTTTGGACCAGTCCCGTTATTTTTATTACACAATACGAGAACACATGGGAGACCATTACAAGAAAACAATTATCATAAAAAATATACAATAAAATAAGAGAAAGTTCAATCTTATGACTCTTGTCGACTCCAATACATCAAATTACAGACTGAAGTACCTGTTTTTTGAACTTTCGTGATTGTTTTCAAAGCCTGTTTAGGTTAGAACTGGAGATGTATTATGAATTAATAAACACTAACCTCCTTTTTTGATTTGCTGGTTTCGTAGACATTTCGATTTTTGTGATAAAAGACACTATTATGAAACTTCACGATATTAACACAATCTTAGAACACTGCCAAGGAGAGTATCATATCGCTTTCCACGATTATCTATAGTATTTGTTATGTCTAAAACACAATTATATCTCACTGATCACAATTTAGGTCATTTTACAATGCATTGAATACGAGAATATGCACTTTGTTATCAACTTGTATAGTAGAATACGAGATCGAAAACCGAATTTGACCACATAGGCACATCAAATAAAATACACTGTACAGTACGTTTTCGTTGATACCCTCAGTCAAGCAACTGTCAAAAACAGATTTAATTATTGATGCAATCGAGAGTCATAGTATTTTGACCAATCACAATTGCTGTAAGTACAGACTTACAGCAAGTTTGTGCGCTAAGATCAAATTCATCAGACTTTGTTCAGAGTTGTAATACAAGTCAGAAGATGGCGCTTATAACAATTAGATTGAAAAAATAACTCAAACATACGAGAGATGTCGCTACTGAACCGTCACTTATGTCAGTTGATGAAAGAGGGTGAATGAAGTTAGCCCCTCAAAAAAATTTTTTTTTCCTGTTTTCTACTTATTTTCTATTAATTCGTTTGTTCATCATTTGTTCTTGATTGTTCACTGTTAATAATTGTTTGTTCCCCATTTATTTATTTTAAAAAAAAATATTAAAAATATATCTAAAAGTTAGCCCCTCGATTGCAATTTTTAATATTTTTTCGTCCTTAATTACTCGTAAATATTCATTTTCGATTGTTCTTATATAAAATACGTTTGTTCTCTTTCGAAATTACTCATTTTTTGTTTAATTAATTGTATTAGTTGAATAAATGTATACAAAATATGTGTACTGCGCATGCCATAAGTGTATAATCTATGGCGCATGCGTCAACTATAATGCCTAAACTTTCTACGCGGTTTTAATCGTGAAAAAAAAACAATTATAAATCCTGAAGGATCAATTAATTGGTATACAGTTTAATTAAAAAA